>VZTT01027351.1:0-21218 GCA_013400855.1 Buphagus erythrorhynchus | reverse complement strand
GTGATAGTAAAAAACGACCCTAAGTCTGGCTGGCGTGGGAGGGAGACGCATGAGAGCTCAGGCACTGTAGTGAGAGACACACATACTCCTGACATCCAGCATTAGGGTCTTCCCTTCACTATCCCCGTGTGCTCCCCTCTGTGTGCTGTGGTGCAGGCTCATCAAGGCAAGTCTAACTAGAAGCCCAAAGGAAGACTTGGTTCCAGTTTGATATTTGAGCCCAAGTAGTGTGGATTCCTCCTCTGGAGACAAGCAGAATCCTGGCTCTGTAGTTGTTTGAACAGAGAGACAGGGAGGTTTGAAACTCTGTAGAAGACGCAGATTTGCCCAGGGAGCACAGAGGGGAAGCAGCACAGATGGCAGTCCCATGGAGTTCTCTGCAGCCTCAGGACAGTAAAACGTTCTCGTTTCAGTCTGTCTGCCAGCTAAAGAGCACATCCATGTTCAGCAAACTTGAGAAGCAATTCCACCAGCTTAATTAAAGGAAGTCTGTTCCTGCCTAAAGTCTTATGCTTGCAGAAATAAAATGGTAGCGAGATTCCTTAAGCTCAAACTGGCACAGAGACAGGCATTACAGAACTTGGAATAAAATAAACTCAAGAGGCTGGAAAAGGATCTTGGCATCAGCTACCAAAAGGAAAACACAGAAACCAGATGTCCTAGATGAGAGACCCAAGTTCAGGATGTGTCCTGTCTCCCTCAAAACTCCCTCACACAAGCAGGCTCTGCAGGATTCAGAATTCCCTGAAACTTTGCCAGAGAGAATAAAATAGAGTGCAGAAGCAAGATGAGTTGTTTGTCTCTCCTTACATACCTGCTCTAGTGCTTAACAGGAAGATAAAGATGGGCTGTTGACCAAAGTTCTTGATGGCAAGGTGTCTCTCCTCACCCCTAACAGAGCCGTCCAGCCACTCATAGCTGTAGCCTTTCCAAACAATGTGAATGTTTCCGAAATTTTGCCTTTGGTCTTACCCTCTTACCTCATTCTCTATTGCCTCACTGCTGTCCTGAATCTTTTTGTGCCAAGTCCTCCTGATTTGGTTCTCATTTTATTGCCTTCAACTCCTTCATTTTTTCCCAGTTAAACCTCGTATAAACTGAGGTAATGACTCTGACTTCCAGATTGACTGTTGGTAAAGAGTAATTTAGCTGAGTCTGAAGTAGAGACTCTTAGCATTTAATTTATTGCTTGGAAACACAACAGGAAAATTCAGAGCCCAAGTAAAAGGACATTAGCACACAGTCCCATTTCAGACTATGCTGTGCTGGCTGTTGGCCCCACAAAGCAGGCCAACAACCATCAGATCCTCCTTATCCAAACTCCCACAGCCTTCAGTGTGTGCTTTGCTGTGAGCAAGCAGTATGGGATACAGCACTACATTTGGCTTTATTCTACATTTGCAGTTGTCCAAAACCATAAACACCAAACAAAAGCCTCTTTCATGGGAAATCCTAAGTAGGCATAGAGCCACGTGGATTGAAACAAAAGAAAATGTCCCAGGAACACATTGCTAACCGTGCCAAAAATGGTCTGATCCAACCTGCCCTCACAGACATGTTGAGGCCCCACTGTCAACAGCTGTTTTAATCAAAAATTAATTTCCTGGTATAACCGTGGCTCAGTTTGTGTTTTGTGCTGGACAAAGTGAAGCTAGAGCAAGCCTATTGCCTTTATTGCAATTACTTCAGGACACAGGTACACAATTGAGCACAGCTGAATTGAAATGAAATATTGCTACCTTGCCATTTGTTAGCTCCATTTCATCAAGGCACAAAAGATGAAGCTACTTTGAAGAACAACACGTAACTGCCAGCTTACTTCAGGAAGCTGGTAACAGCAAAGAGCTGAATTCAAGACCCTCCAACTCACAGAGCTGCTGCAGGAATATGGTCCCTATCTACTAAGAACCAAAACAACTTTATCACATTCCTTTCTCCATCCCAGGCGGATCAACCAAAATCATAGGAACAATATCTGGCAGGGATCATTAGGACAAGCCCTCTCCTATCAAAGTGTGCAGAACATACCTCTGCAGTTCATGTAGTCCTGCAGGATATTGAGCAGTTGAGTCATCTGAGAAAAGAGCAACACACGGCGGCCACTGCAAAAAGTACATGAAACCCTGTGATCCTCAGCGTACTGTGACAGCATTTCACAGTGTGCTGGGGGTTCACAATAGCTTAACCAGTCATTATTAGTCCCTGTTACACAGCAAGGCCTCCCAGAATCACGCCTGGTCCCTCACCACATTTTAGCTCCCCATCTAAATGCAATCAGTTAAGCTTTATCTGCCATCATAATTTGCCCTGTCCAGACTGTGGAGTCACAGAGAGAAGTAACAGGGCTCTGGCACAGCTCTGCTGCTGGCTAGATACAGGTTGGTGAGTAGCCTGTCTAAAAAGACCCCTAGCTTCAGCCCAGCATGACGAGGTCTTCTTCACCACATGACTGCTCTCAAATCACACACTACAATGCATCTGAAATACTGGGAAAACTAAATATCAGCATCTCTGTGACAGCAGAACATTTCCTTCTCCAGCAAATGACTCTCAAAGATCAAGCTCTACCTACAAAGGTATGTTAGAAATCAACTCTCCTCCCTCCTGGCCCTAGGCCTCAGACAGTGCTCTGTTTAAATCAGACTTCACCCTAGAGCGGAACACAGACATTTTCAAGTCCAGAATTTGCACAGGGCTGATCCTGCAGCAAAGACATTCAGTGGAGAGATAGCCACTCACAAAGTGCTACACAGCAGCACAAAGACAACAAAATCACATCAGAACTTCACAAGGGCTGTCGAAGCTCTGTCCTTTGGTCTTTGGATTCCAGGTTCTGAACTCACCAGAGTACAACACAAGGGGTTCTGAACATCAATCCCAAAACTTCAGAAGTTTCATCTTATTCTTGGGTTTTTCTTTTCCACAGTTGCCACGGATTATGCCTCCTAGGCTAACAAAGGCATGCTAGCACGAAGGAACTCAACTGAGGCATTGGAAACCACTCTTAGGAAAATCACAATCAAAGCAGATATGCTGAACACCAAGTCACATAGCTATTTTCCCAGGTTCTCAAATATGGCAAATATGAGAGCATGTGGAAGAGTTAGTCAACTGCTTCAAGAAATGCTTAAAAGGAAGCTACAAAAATGTTCAAGGTTCCTCTACCATCTCCAATACAGCTTTTTTTTACTTCTTTCAGGTAGTGAGTAACGTGCAATAAATAGGTCAGTGCTTCTCTTGTGATGAATAACTGCTCAATCTATGGCTAAATGAAGTAGTTTGCTTTCCCAGTTTACTTTTTCTCCCTATGTCAACCCCATCCCAGTATGACATACCCAGCGTACAAGAATGAAAGGAGTTTATCCAACAAACACATCTTGCCACTGGCTTCAACAATATGGTCTCCAATCTCAAAGGGTTCTGGCTCAACACCTGGAACAGAAAGGAGTTTCAAAAGCAGGGTTAATACCACAGAAATAACAATTCTGTGGTCAACCTCAGTGTGTCTGCACTGTCATTTTTGCTGAGCAGAGCCACATGATGCTTGCTTGAGAAGTGATGATCCTTCTCTATCTCTAAATGACACCCTCAGTAGCTCACAAGGCACCGTGATTTCGTTGTTTAGATGAAAGAAGACGTAGAAATAGAAAGCTGCAGTTAGAAACTCAGACTTCACACAGTTTCCTACTTTATTTGACATTATTGATGAACTGTCATGTGTTGGAACTGGTCACAAACTCACAGCTGCTACTGATTCAAGTACAACAGTGTTTATTACTTGCTTCTTCTAAACATTATACTAATAATAGAAAAACCACTGTGTAAATCAAGAAAGTTATTTTTTCTGTTTCAAAAGAGAACACTGCTTTCCTACAATTGAAGAGGTATGGGTGGGCAACACACTTTTGAAGTTGAATTAAGACATTCTGGAGTGTAACCTTCCTTCCTGTTTCATTTTCAAATGCATCTGGAACAAAGAGCAGAGAAAAGAACAGAGCAGGGAAGTCCATGCTCCATTAATAGCTGTGACTGGGAATGTCTTGGTACTAAGCACTGCTCTGAAGTGCTTCAGTACTGGTGTATTTCTGTGTATCACATCTGGATTTGAATTTCCCATCTCAAGACTAATATATCTGTTTTCATGGACCAAAAAAAAATTTCCCTCACACTTTTTGGACAAGATTTTAGAAATAAGACACTGATAAGCACTACTTTGCTTTGTCAGACTCACTCAACTCTCTGTACTCCCTGGAAAAGATCACTGTAATTTTTCTGAAAGCTAATCATCTAAATAAGTGAAAGAAATTTGGTGCAGTTCATTTACATTTTCCAAAAAAATATACAGCACAGTCAAGATCTCCTAGGCAACCAGAACATTAAAAAGAGTTGCATTTTTGGGAGGAACAAAGAAAAAAATGTATGCACATATGCTGACTACAGTAGAAGATGAAGTTTCGGATTTCCGGGTGATGTTCATGCAAAGTGCTAGAAAGCCCTAGAAGAGCAAAAACTCCCCAGTTTTAATTTCCCTACAACAAACATACACTCACACACCACATGATAGTAGTGGTTGCATTGTCTACATAAACTTGCAGTTTCCCAAAAAACTCCTATCTGCATCCAGTAGGTTGAAATTTGCTTTATGGAATCTGTGCCACAATTAGAAAATTAGTAGAGAACCACAGATCCAAAATTTCTAGTACCATCTTTTTGTTTGAATACAAAAACATGCAATAGGAGCAGGCTTATCTTGTGATAAGTATTTTTAATTACTTTAATTACTTTGAGACTGGCCCAAAGCAGATTCTCAAGTTGACCCTTCCTAGCTCGTAATACCTGAGCAATAGATCGATACATATGCCTCTTATTTTGCTACAAGCTAAAACCAATTGAGCAAAAATTAAGCAGCCCAAATTTGGCATATTTATTCTGTACATATTCTGCAAACAAAAGTAACTTCTGCTTCTTTACAACAGAGCATGCACGTACAACAGGAATTAGTTTTGGTTTTAAAAATAATTTATAGACTTCAAAATGCCCAGTTACCTAGATCTTTTGTCAAAATGGCCTTGTACTTGGCCTAGTACTTCTTCTGCAGAGCTGACATTCCATGGTACAGAATCACTTCCACCTTCTTTGGCAGCTCTGCAGCCACTGCAGATTTGACTCTACAAAGCAGAAATGGCTGCAGAAGACTGTGCAATTCGTTGGCTAGGCAGAGGCAGGGAGAAATTAAAAAAAAAAAAACACAGAAAACAAAACAAAACAAAACAAAACAAAACAAAACAAAACAAAACAAAACAAAAACACCACCAACAAAAACACCTACACAAAAAACCCAACAAACAAAAACAACCAAACAACCAAACAAAAAAAGAACAAAAAAAAAAAACCCAGAGGAGAATACTGTGTTAAAGGTAAGGAATTCATACAACACATTCAGAGATACACTTTCAAAATAAATGTAAAAGGCATCTCACAACTATTAGAGGAATCATTCAAGCCACATTTTACAAACATAGAAACAAAAACATAGCTGCATACCTGCAACAATTAGGAGCTACATTAAGATAGCTCTTGCCTTAAAAGTAATCATTAGTTTTCATGGCTTTGTTCTAAAGCTTGTTACCATTAAAAGAAAGCATGGTTGTTTCCTAGTCAAGATAAAAGCTAGCTCTGACTGAAGTACAATGTTGCTTATTACTGACCTGGCTCACTCTCCTTTTCAATAACTTGGTAATACTCAACAAACTCTTTCATTTGTTCCCTAGGAAAGATGCCAGGCTCAATAAGGCTGAGTAAGGAGTACAGTTCCTGGAGGCTGTTCTGGACTGGAGTGCCTGTGAGTAGCAGGCTGAAGCCTACTGAGAACTGAAAAAAACAGCAATAAAATAAAATTATTAGGAAAAAGTATCTGTAATGAGAAGTTAGTTAATACACAAGTCCACCCACACCACTCTTAAAATTAACTTAGAAGATGTGAGGCAGAACTGCTCACAGAATGCTGCAGATTTGCCAAAACCATCCAAACATGAGGTGTGGTGTGACAGTCAAACAGCTGCCAACTGACTAGGCTGACACCAGTGCAAGGAATTCAGTGAAAGCAAAATAAGAAAAAAGTGAAAAACTGACTCCATTAAAACGCTCAGGTCCATGCAGTCTACAGTCTAATACTGCATACTAGATGTTACATAAGGAGGGATAACTGGAAAATGCAGTTGGAACAGGACAGTGAAATGAAACTGCGTCAGACTAAGTTCCATTTCTGTTTGCTGGGTAACTCTGACAAATAGCAACATTATCTGGTCCATATTGCTTACAGTAATCCCCATAAAGAGACTTGGGAAATATGTTTACCTTTGGAAAGATACAAATTTCTCTCAAGTTTAGTAATAGAAAATAGGTTATGAGGAGAGATGAGGTGAATCATGTCTTTTATTTTTTTATTATAATCAAAGCTCCTGAATTATAGACATCATGGACAATATGTTCAGAATATGTAAGACTTTCAGGAATTCAGTAAAACCCCCCTACTTTCCAAGGTGTATCATAGTACATTGTGGCTGATGCCAGCACACACCAAACGCCAGTGTTTCACTGCCATGACAAGAGGTGCAGCCTTCACTCAGGCATTTGTGCTGCTCTGGCAGGGTGCTTTGGAAGCTGGAGTAATTCTTCTAGTTTCTGTAAACAAGGGTGGCTCCATTAAATGGGACACTAGAAGTCAGTAGTTCAAGACTTGAGGTTTCATGAGCTAGGCAAGGGTTCTTTCAACCTGCCAGAGCTAGAGATGGCCTCTTTTCCTTAGGTCAGCCAGACTTCTACTTCTGCTGTAGCACAGCTGTGGCTCAGCACCCTGTCTGGCTGTTTTACTTTTTCAAATCTTTCAAATTGCTCCAACATGGCAAGCCTAAACATGATGCAGAATGAGAGGGAAGCTCTAAATACTGCCTACTGTCATGAAAAGCCAACAACGCCTTTATCTATCTGCCACTAAATATGGGAATCTGTTCACCAGCTCTGATGGAAACGAGTGATGGTTCAGAGCTTAATGCTCTGGGAACAGAGAACCTGAAAAGGGAAAAGTCTTAAGACACTAGAAGATAGATGAGTTACTTTACCTCAGAAAGTGTCTTGTAAAGCAGAGAACTTTTATTTTTCAGTCTGTGAACTTCATCTACAACCCAGGCAGCCCAGTTAAAGCTGAATAAGCAAAAAACAGCATCTTCAGTTAGGGGCTGACAATTCATTCTTTTAAGTACAAAAAGACTGAAGTGGTGGGTGGCTCTGCTTGGCTCAACCTGAGGTGGGGTCCCATCCCATGAACAACAAGCAAACACCAAAAGTGGGGTGGAATTCACAGGTACTGTTTTTGAAGAGCCAACACAGGTTTTTAACTATAGTTCAGGTGAGTTTTTTCTGAAATCAAGACTAACAAAATTCTCTTGAATTTCTTGCTTCTCTCTCCACCTCTGTTACTATCAGGAAAATGACATAAACACAGTTCATTTAACATTCAAGGAGGTCTCTGATTTGGAAAAAGAGACATGAAACTAGGCCCTAGCACCTGCGCAAAAACCCAGCAACTATCACAAGGCAGTCATGGAAGAGTGATCCCAAGACTTCTGCAAATCACCCAAGACAGGAGCTTCAACTTATTCTGTGTTCATACAGCTCTATGCAGAGTGTCCTCAAGTAGGCTGCAGAATCACTGGTGATCCAGTAGATCCACTAGGCTTAACTGAAACTCCACATCTTCTCAACCCTCAGTGTTTGTGCCTCCTTATCACTAGGGTTTCAACTTCCACATCAGAGTCATTTCCAGGGGCAGGAAAGCATGAACCTCCATCTTTTCTCACCCACGCACTTCTCTTCCCAGTGGAATACAATACCTGAAATCACAGTGACCTTCATTCTTCCCAAAAAGCCTTTTTGTTTGCCTTGATTTCCCTCTCTGCTATATCACAGAGGTTCTCCATTGCCAGAACAATCAAATGTCATTACTCTTATTCTACAAGCTCAGGAGCTGAATTGCAGAAGAACTCTGCACTGTGAAGCACTGCAGAAGCTCATGTGCAGAGCAGAGTCTGATCCCTTATCTATTCCATTAGAGCATGGCTCTTGCTCAACTCATTTGTCCTGTTACACAACTTGTAAGGAGTAGTGGTGGGGAGACATCTGATAACTCTGACCCCTCTTTACAAAGTGCTCCAAACACTCCCACACAGGACAAGGTACAACTGATTAGCAACCACATTTTTCAGAATGGAGACTCAAGGGCAAAACCCTAAGTTTGAGTGACATGGCTTTAATTGCTAACTTTAGAAGTAGGAAATTACTCTGAAGCTGACATTTCTGTGATACTAGAGCTGGCTACTTGCTCTCCCTGGGTGCTACATACCTGGGCTACACTTTAAAATAGAACAATATGTAGCAACACAGAACATGATATGAAACTATAAGGACAATACAGTCATAGCAACCTTTCATTAGACCTGGTTTCTACCATGTGCAGCACAGTCTGCTACTTCCAGCAGTGGCCAAGTGTGGAGGCCCACGGCCTGCCACGGCCCTGCCCGCGGCCTTGCCCTGGAGGGATGTTCCTTGAAAGGGCTGTGATTAGTTTATCTCAACCATCCTGGAAGGATGCTCCTTAGGTTGGCACATCTTTTCTTATCATGGTGAGCTGTCCCCCAAAGGCTTCAGTGATCCCACCGTGCCCTTTCTTTCCCCCTTGGTACCATCCTTGCTTTCCCCCATAAAAACCCCAGTTTTTCCCCCAGTTCTTCAGGGGAGCTGTCGACCCTGGCCCCCTTCGCAGAGCTGCTGGATAATAAAGGAACCTCTGTGAAATTTGCCATACTACTTTCTGTCTCTCTGTTCCTGAGTTGGCCTGGGATAGCCTCGCAAGCAGAGCTGAAATCACTGAGCTGAAACCACTGAGAGCTGATCACTTGTGGCCACAGGCCACAGCTTGCTGAGGTTTATCCAGCGGCTAGGAGACCTGCCAGAAGACCCCCTAGAAGGCAGTCCCTTGTGGGACCCTCTCTCTGGGAAGGTTGGCGGCTTTCTGGATCTGGAGCATCGGATCTCCACGGACCCTTGAGCAGCCTACAGCCAAGGACAGGTGCTTTGCTGAAAGACAGGAGGGTGCCCATTGTGGGCCTGACTAGTCCTGACAGACACAAAATTGTGCCAGTGGGGGCCACTGGATTTCTGTTTCTACCAAGATACTGAGCCATTCATTACACATAGCTGCCCCCAGCATTTGTCACAATATCACTGTAAGGCAGTGGCACTACTACTAAGAAAAAAATTCCTCCCCATTTCAAGTGGAAAAAAAAAGTTCCTGCCCATTCCTGTGGAATTCTGCATGACCATGACAGTACCTCCTACAGGCTGAATTTTAGCTGAATATACAGTCTTTGTAAAAGGCTTAATGCTTCATAAGTGCTCCACAGTTCTGACTGGAGGCAATAAACTTCAGGACATGGTATTAGCACATTATCACTGTTATAATGCAGGTCAGTTTCAGTGAATTTTGCAACTAATACCTTTATAACCTGAAGCTCTTGAGGATGTCCTCTGCTGGACTGATACTTAATGTACTGCTGTAAGTCACTATGTATCATATTGCTTTGAGTTAACTGGCTTGAAAACTGTTCTTGGGGGAAGTTCACATATATTTCAGCTGACATTAAAGACTGAAAGTTGGAAAAGTACTAAACACAAGCCAAGAACATCCCTGTCTCTTGTAAAACAACACAGAATCTTGCACATACAAACGTCCACCTAAGAAATTGCTGCATCTTTCAGGCAAATCTGCAATGAAAGAAAATGAACTGTGATTTATGATTTAAGTAAATACATCAGTTAAGAAACAGAGCATTTTTCTGTCTACTTGCAAACTATGGTGAAATGGAGCAGAGTGGAATGAGGGCACTTACTACCTGAGGAAAAAAACATGACAGCTACATGACACCTTCAGCACATCATGGTTTAACACCACACACCCTCTCACTCACTCTCCACCCAGGAAGAGAGGGGAAGAGAATTGGAAAGGTAAAACTGAGAAAACTTGTGGGCTGACAAGGCATGAACTGGGTAGTACAGAGGAATCAAAAAGGCAAGGAAAACTCAAGCCCCCCTTTCAAGTGACAAAGACATCACGTACCTCATATGTTGTCAGGAGTGCATAGAAGTGGGAGTCCTCTTTCAGACTCTCCTGCAGTTTGGGTCGCTCTTCCTTGCTGCCTATATATGTTATGAAAGAATGACCTGGACCAAACTTGTTAAGAGAAAGTGAGCCAAGCTAAGTATTTTCATGTATTTATGACCCTGGATCCCATTATTAAACACAGCCACTGCACAGATAACGAGAATTCCTATCCAAACACCCTACACTCCTGTGATGGGAGATGTGTCTAGATCTCAGTTTTGAATCCCACTCCTTCATAATTTTCACCTCAGGTTGGCACTTCAGCTGCTGGCTCTGGTTTGGACAAGTCCTAAATAAATCTGTATTCTTCTAGGTCTAAGAGTCAAAGGCAGATGATTGAAAACCAGTCTTATGACCTAACTGCTATTCTGAATTGCAAAAAGTTCATAAGAAGCAAGTGAATGAATAGAGTTGGCCCAGATGAGGCCAAAGAATTGGCCTGAATCATACTAAAATAAAGATTAAAAAAAGTTCTTCCGCAAAGAGGTCCAAGTCAGGGTCTCAAAAATATATTCTCTCAGTCAAAAAGCGGATAAAATCAGTTCCAATTGCTGGGACCATAAAAATTTTCCTTATTTAATCCCACTACTGTTATTTACCTAACATTCCTTTTGGAAAGCTGCACTGCTGATCTATGAAGGAATGCACTCTCTCCCAGCTATTCCAACCCTAAGTCTATCCAAATCAGGCCAACTTACTTCCAAATGTAACCTGGATGACTTCAGATGCTGAGAGACAGCATCAGCCGACAGCCACACAGACTTCTGTTCTAACCTTTAACTTCTAGCTCTTTCTCTTAAAAGGAATCTATGGGCTACAGACCACTAATGTACATATTTCAGGCACAGCAGATACACCATCAGCACAGTCACCCCAGTGAGGATGGGCTGCATGCACAGGTGTGATGTATTTTTGTGTGCATATGTGAGCATGCTCCCCAACTTGGGTCTTAACTTTCATTATAAAGATTCCTGGTTGTCTTCAGCAGATTTTGCATAAGAGAGACTGAGCAGGGAGGGTTACAAATCAATAAAAAGCAAGAAGCCAGTGGAGGCATTTGGACTGAAAGTCAGCCAATAATATAGGATGGATGGATTCATGTATACCACAGCATGGTAAAGACTATGCATTGACTGCATACTTTGCATTGATTTGTTGGTTTAGTAACAGCTTCTCTTTTTATTTTTTATCCCTTTGAAAAGATAAAAAGAAAATGTTGGAGTGAGCATATTTGAAAACCATCTTTGCGATCTTGCAACTTGCAAACTTTGCAATTGCAAGTCGGAGCAATAATGTAGTAAACCAGACAACTGTTGGAACTTACCTCTCCAGTTCTTCCTTCCAGTTGCTCAGAACTGACAGAGGACAAAGTATCAGAAATCTCTCTTTGTTGGATATTTTTTTGTCAAAGAAGTAGAGAAATGGTCTAAAAGGCAAGGAAAATTTTTTTTATAACAGGGAAGGGCTCAACCTGATAGACTGATCCTACATAAGCTGTCTCCTTGTTGAGCTTTGCAGCTAGTTTCCATAGGTTCATTATCACAAACCAGAGTTAATACAATATCAAGTGGGATACAGACAAAAAGCCTTAGATTCTAAAATATAACCTCAGTATATGGAGCCCCTTTCCAAAGGCTTTTCCTGCACAGTCACAAACCAGGTCTTCCACTCATCACTTTCTAAAACTATTTGTAATTTAAGATCTATTTAATAAAATCAGCTGATCAAAAGCACAAACAACCATTTTCCAACAAAACTTAAATCCACTGAAAAAACTTAAAAAAAACCCGACAAACCTATTAAAAAATTGGACCTATAAATTTTAATCCATGTGTTGACAAACACAAAAATCCCCTTGGTGCAGGTGCATCAAAAGGACATTATTTTTCCTGTACTGGCTGTGTATTGTGCCTTCAACTCTGTACACTATGGATTATGCATTAAGGTGTTTGGATAAAATGGCCACTCATCTTTTTACAAAACCCTGAAACCTATTTAGAGTTACTCAGAACTTAACTCAGGACTTGTTTTAAGTGGTTCAGGACTGAAAGAGACAATGAGCTCTCACTTGAGTATGGAATTCTGAAGAGGTGGGGGGTAATAATTAGGGTGCTTTTTCTTTTTCATTCTGCAGAAACACTGGGCTAAAAAAACCAAAAATTTAAGCAAATATCATTTTCCAGAAGAAGACACACCTGACAAGTCTTCCCAAGGCCCATCTCATCACCCAGGATACAGCCATTCTGGACTTCATAGCATTGCACCAGCCAGTTTATTCCTTCTAACTGATAGGGACGAAGTTTAGTGCCTGGGAATAAAAGTGATTTGTTACACTTACAGTCACCCAATGCACTCTATACACACTTACACTAGAAACAGGTCCTGCCCAGAACAGGCCTTGCCAAACATCTGCCTTACAGGAAAAGCACAGCAGCCTTCAGCAGAAGCTGGTTTACCCTCCTGGACAGCAAAGACCCCAGTGTTATAGCAATTCCATTAAATTAAAGCATATTCAGAAACTTACACACACAAAAATGCCCTGAGTCATTGCAACAGACTGTACAAGGAACCTGATCTAATAATTAGGCTGGTACTTTGCATTCCTTTAGACAGCTTGATTTTCAGCTTGAGTCATTTTTAAAATATATAAGTACTAGAGCTAGGGACATGCTTTAGGCTACCAGAAATGTTTGTCACAATCCGTTATTGTATAATAATAATTTCTGAACAGGATGCTTTCCAGCTTTTCTGTACTTTAAGGCAGAACTCCACTGTAGGCCACTGTGACTACTACCACCATTGCAATCCTTATTATGGAGCACAATATGTCAAAATGAATACAAAACAAGTCACATAGGAGTTGGCAAGACTTTTCCTTGTACTTGGACTCAAGTGCTATGTATTGTGCTACTGTTGCCCTCTCCTCCCTGGGAAAATATGCACACTGAGTGCATGAAGTAACTCACCAGCCCACAGGACCCAAACCAGCCTGGGGACTGAGGTGAGGACTTCCAGCAGCTAAGGAAAATGTGCGGGCAGGATGGATTGCCCAGGCGTTCCCCATTAATATCACCCTCCAGGCAGTGGAAAGCACTTTAATTCATGCTCAACATCAGACCATTTAGAGGCTACCGAACAGGCCAACCCTTGTTCATGTTGTCCTGAAGCACAGAGCTGTCTGAGGATGTGCTGAGGCACTAGGGGGGGGTTGAAGCCGAGCTCAGCCCTGGCCCAAACACCTACCTAACCACAAAGCCAAGGACAGGGACTGCAGCATCTGGGAAATGCTCGCACAGAGTGGAGAGCATGGCAGCAATGCCATCTCTGCAGCAGCTGCAGCAACTCACTTTGACAGGCCCGGGAACCACTTTATTTGCATTTCATTTATTTTTCTGTTAGTACAGAGCCCAGACAACTACAGCTGAGAGAACTCGGGTTGTCCAGGCTGGAAAAGACAAGGCTTCAGGGTGACGTAATTGAGGCCTTTCAGTACCTGGAGGGAATTTACAGGAAAGATGGGGCAAGTCTATTTAGAGGAGCCTGCAGTGACAGGACAAGAGGGAATGCGTTTAAATTGAACGGGAGTATATTTAGATTAGATATTACGAGAAAATTCTTTACTGTGAGGATAGTGAGCCACTGGAACAGGTCGCCCAGGTAAGCTGTGGATGTCCCGTCCCTGGAAGTGTTCAAAGCCAAGTTGGATGGGGCTTTGGGCAACCTGGTCTAGAGGGACGCGTCCCTGCCCATGGCAGGGGGGTTGGAATTGGATAATCTTCAAGGTGCCCTTCCAACTCAAGCCATTCTATGAGCTGGGCAGCACCAGGCAGCGCGGGGCCCCTCCGCCACCTCCCTCCATCTCTGACAGCAACCACATCCGTAAGGCTGTCTCCCGAACCTTCCCCCGGGCTCCCCGCTCACCTGTCAGCCCCCACCGCCGCACGTCCGCCTCCTGCACTCCCGGACCCCCGGCCCGGACGCCGCCTGCGCGGCGGAGCGCCTGGAAGAAGCGGGACATAGCGAGACGACAGCCACCCGCAGAGCCGCTCCAATCTCGCCGCCTGCGGCCGGCTGCGGGCGGGGCCAGCCGCAGCACCGCCCCGGCATCGGGAGGTCTCCCTGGAAAGGGAGGACGGCGATGGCGCCATTGCTGCTGCTGCTGCCGCTGCTGGCCGCGGCCGCCGCCGCCTACCTGTGCTGCATACGGCGGCACACGGGCANGCGGCGGCGGGCGCGGGGCGGCGGGGCCGGCGCTCACCTCATCTCTCGCCTTCTCTCCGCAGTGGGCTCCGAGGCTGTGCGGCGTCGGGCTGCGCCTCTTCGTCCATGTGGCCAACACGGTGAGTGCGGGCCAGCAGACGGGACAGTGAAACCTGGGGCTGCGCGGGGGAAACAGGGCGAGGAGTCTGGAGAGAGCAGGGCTCGGCGGGGAGATTGGGGCTCTGCGTGCTCTCGGGTTCCCCCGCGCCCCCCAGGTGTGATGCCGCGGGCCCTGAGGGCGCCGGCCTCTGGCTAAGGGTGTCCTGTGTGTCTTCGTGTGTGGAGAGCCCAAAGCTGACATCAAACTCGAAATACAGCTGCTAGCAGCTTTCCTTGGAAGGACTTGGGTCCCTCAGCCCTCTGAGGGGGGCTCCAGCAGGGTGCTGAAGGCACCTGTGCCGCCGGTGCTCCTCTCGAGTGGGCTCTGGCGTGTCTGGGAGCCTGCGGGCTGATCCCGCTGTGGCAGTGGGAACGCTCAGTGTCAGCGTGCAGGGGGGACAAAAGCCTGCATCCCCTGGGCACTGCCCACCTCGCACCAGCTTCTGCTGGAAGCAGCTGAGTTTCATTACTGCTGCTGTTGCTTGGCCTTTTCCTTTTGAGCGAGGTAGGCACAAAAGTTTCTTTTCAGCTATGTCATCTGTTACAAAGCTTGGTGTCCCGCTGAGCCTGGAGTGAAACAGCTTGATGGGTTGTGTTTATTTGTGAGAATACCTTAGGAGTGGCTTTCTGTCAAGATGTAACAACCAGAGTACTTTGTTATCTTTTGCTTTGTGGATGCTTCTGGTCCATAGCGAAGGGCTTCTTTCCTTTCCCGACATCTCCCTTGGAAGGGGGCTGTGAGATTCTCAGTCTCCTACGGGATTGTGTTGTGTTAGATTAGATGTCGATCAGGAGCCATGTGTTTTCAAAAAGGTGCTGGAATTCTTATGCAAGATGTGAGGTAACATGCCGCTTCGTGGGACTAGTAGTGTGAGCCTTGTCTCAGACTTGTACTGTATTTGTGTATCTCACGTGTCTCTGAAGTCCATTGTTAAGATATTAAGACAGGCCAAAACAAGGCTGGTCTCTTTGGGACTGCTGATGCTGCTACACTTGGAGCCAGGGTATTGAAAAAGTATTTTCAGCTGTCTGCCACCACAGAGTTTCTAAATTTCTTCACACTTTTCCAAGTTGACTCATTTTACTGTGGGAGCTGGTTGAGAAATGGGAAAGGTCCTAATAGTAAAATAATAAGCTCCTACCTTATTCAGTGTTTGCATAATCTGTGGAACATGAAGAAAATAACAGACAGGAGCTGCATAGATGCTTCTTAGCAGAGTTGCAGCTATAGATGCAGGCTTTCTGTGTGAGTCAGGGAAAGACAAAGGCAGAAGAATCAGAAGAATACTCTTTTTATAATTATATAAATATGAGAGGTGAGGGGAAAGCATTTCAGGCCTTGTTTGTAGTGTAAAATACAAGTGTTTGTGCTGTTTCTTTGCTGCATAGCATTGCATGCTCTCTAGGGTGCTCCGAGCCTGCAGCAGTCATGAGCATATTCAGCATTCTTTGTCTAGTGAAAGAAGGTGTTCAGGTCAAAGTTGCTGCAAACCAACATTTTTGCTTGCTTTTTTTCCTAGGCTTTTGGGCAGATCTGCTTACTGCCATTCTTAATGAGGTAAGTGTGGGGAGTTTTCTCCCACTCCGAGTTTCTTTTATTTCTTTTTTTAGGTTTAAGGTACTTACATTGCACACTACTTGTAGGTTATCTGAAATTGTATTTTTTAAAGAGAAAAGCTGCATAATTTTTTTGGAGAGTGAGTAAGATTATTTCATAGATGTTTGCTAGATTATTTTTTTAACTACTGTCATTTCAGTGGGTCTCTATGAGAAGAAATTAACCTTTTTTCACACTCGTGCAGGTGCATAGAAATTGTATTTGCCAGCTTTTCTTTTTGCCCTTTGTTTGCCTTTATGTCTCTTTGCCTTTGCACTTTTATTAAAGGACAACCTTTGATTCATAGCTGGTGGATGTGCAAATATGCTGTGCTTATCACTGATAGGGTTAAAAGAATAGCAGTAGTGGGGAAGTGAGGCCAGACATAAAGTTCAGAGGTTTTGGTAAGTTCTTTTTGATTATGTTCTCTATTTTAGGTCAGCCTTTCTTCTTTCTCTCACATGTGTTTTTGTTCAGAAACTGATTTCAAGTATACATTGCACTAGGAGATGCTTGGGTAAGAGGTTCAGGAACCTCTTCGTGCTTTTCTCATATAGTTTGCTCATCATTTGAAGGGTCATCTGTGCAGGTCCCAGGACACTGAGAACTGTGTCACCCCTGAGTT
Organism: Buphagus erythrorhynchus; assembly: GCA_013400855.1. Classification (NCBI taxonomy): domain Eukaryota; kingdom Metazoa; phylum Chordata; class Aves; order Passeriformes; family Sturnidae; genus Buphagus; species Buphagus erythrorhynchus. The sequence goes on along the minus strand of VZTT01027351.1, from coordinate 4,418 downwards.
TGACTTGGGATGTGGGCTTTTTGAGCAAATCAAACCCAGGCAAGTGTCACTGCTGTTATACTGCAGATCATTCCTGGATATCTGTGACAGGGTTTTGGTTTCCTGGCTTTATGTGGTCCAGGCTATGGATTTATGCTGCAATCCCCATTATATTTGATTGCCAACAAACTACGTTGAAGCAGGTCATGGAAAAGTCTGAAGAGGTGCTTGTTTTAACAGGATTAGTGGTTGAATGTATGCCTTACACTACATTCTCCTTTTTTTTTCCTCTCTATTCCTGTCTTGTTTGGTCTGTTATGGGAGGTCTAATTAAAGTGAATCAAGAACTTCCACCATTTGTTTCCCAGCTCAGGTTTACAGCAGCTGGCCTTATGTCAAGAGGTAGGAGGCTTTGTTAAGCAGGCAGAATAGATTTGATGCTGCCTTTAGGAAATACGTGAGAGAGATTAGCTTGTAACTGTTGCAACTCCCTGCTGTGAAAATAGACTGCTAAGACATAATGTTCTTTGGTAAGGTTCCTTCTGAACAGTCTGAAAAATTAGTCATAGTTGAGTTTGAAAACTCCAGCAGTGATTCTCTCTTATTCAGAATGAACAACTTCTTACTTATGCGTTCCCTTGACATTCATGAAGATCCCACGTTTATCCCGGAGGTTGCTGCCAGGGTTACAGAAGACAAGTCTGAGGCTAAAAGCCCTTCAGAAGTTATCAAGCAGCTGACAGATGCAAGGTAAGTATGTGATGTGTAATAGAGAAGTGGAAGAACACACGTGCTGGCACTGTTACGTTAGTGGGAAGTTGTCATTGTCAGCAATTTAGATTGAATTCTTGTTTCCATGCCCAGCCAGTTCACAAATAGTGCTGTCAGTCACCTTTTCTAACTTGTATATCACCAATAATTACAAGCCATGTGAAGGGAAAAAGCTTAAGGGAGTCTGCCTATTGGGGAGAGACCAAATTTGGCCCTTACCAGGGCTTTGGTTGCACTATTAGAGCAGGTACACTTAGTGTTTGGCTAGTTAGTAAATGGATTCCTCTAAGTGATTTTACAGGAGTGCTGTTTCTAGCCTGCAGGGAATCTCTAAGAGAACACCAGGTTTACTTGGAGGAGAGTTGGAACACAGGTTTTAAAGAAAATGATGCACGAGAAATTAGCTTTGTTAGTGATAAGAAATGGTCTACTGCCTATGTGCTAGAGCCATTGACTTGGTGTTGAAGCAGTTTGCTTGTGTGTATCCTTGTGTGTATTGCACGGTGCCTTTTCCCACTCCTGCACTACACACCCAGATGTGCTGCTGGCTGTCTCTGGATTGAACTTTTGACAGAATAGGTTCACAAGTATATTCCAGCTGGGCTATAATGTTGCAGTGGTAAATAGCAAATGTAAATCTGGAATACATTTTGAACAGTTTAATGACTGCTCTATTTCAGTAAGAATATGAAGAAACTAGAACATTCTGGCAAACTGATCCCTTATTTCTGTGACATCCATAGTGTACCTGTTGCCTGGCTTATGTGCAAGGAGTCTGACAGAGTGTGAGCTGCAATGCAGGGGCTGGCAATCCACATGGTTTGCTGTGAGTGATGCCCAAATCTTCATTGGACAGTGATGCTGGTCTGTAGGCCTAAACAAACCTGGCTTTGGTGGCTCGCAGTTGCCCCTTTTAATCCTCTCTTTTGCAGGTCTGATTCTGCTAGGAGCGGGTTTAGCTTCAAAGGGATCAAAGATTATCTGGAATGCTACCGGTAGGTGACCTGGAAACAACCTGTCCTGCATGTTCCTCTGCTGTGGGCTGCCACTGTTCCACAGGCTCTCAGGCATCTCTTTGTTAGCATTGTCCTTGAGGTGCCATTGTTTATCATCACATGCTGTTCTTTCCCTTTAGTAGAATAACAAAGGAAAGTCAGCTGGGAGAGCTGGCTCAACTTTACAAGCCCTACAAGGATATTTAAATGCCATTTTCTTTGGCTTATTATCAGTCTTGTCTGAGAGAGGTTTCTACATATCTTGTTTGCTCAAACATGAGTGAGAAGTAGATGAAGGTTGATCTGGATTATGCAAGTTGTGAATACTGTAGGTCTCTGATGAATCCCCTGGTTCCCCAGCTCCTTGTGCTTCTCTGAGCATGACACCTGCTTGCACCTAGAAAATGTGTCCTGCTTGGAAAGAGCTGAAAACAACCTCCTGACTCTGTGGTTCCATGAGCTGTTGGCTGCCTGGTAGTCCTAGTTGCCTCTGGGACATGTGCCAGATGTGGAACCCTTGGATAAATATTCTTGCACTCCTACAACTTGTTCCTCAAAGTCCACCTCTGCCTGCAGGCTGTAGCATTGGAGCAAAGGGCTAACACTGCAGTCTGGTGTTACAGGTGCATCTTGGCCACAAGGCTTTTGTGTCAGCCACAGATGGTGCATTTGTGGTCTAACACAGCCTTTGCCAGGAGGGAGGGTGTTGATGTTGGGGTAGTTGTTGAGGTGAAGCAGGAAGGGGCTTTGCAAGGGTTTTACAGAGATGTTTATTTCAGCCACACGTGTGCACAGTCCCGGAGTTCAGAAACGAAGGCAAGGGGGTTGGTCTGAGAGTCCAGGTTAAGTACATGGGGATTTTGGGGCAGGGGAAGTAGTATCAGAAACCAATTACCAGGGGGCATGGGGGTGTTACAAGGATGGGATTAGGGCATGGGGGCTAACAAGGAAACAGGGTAGGAGTGACCGAAAGGCTGATGGACAGGGCAGGGGGCTGACCCAAGGAACAAGACAGGGATTGTTCTGACCTGATAGAACAGGATTCGTTACCAAAAAGAGACAGCTGAGAGAGAGGCCTCTCCTGTCTTTCGAATTGGGAGTGCCTTTCAAGGTCTCTACAGGAGGGAAGGTTTATTAAAGGTAGGTTATGACAGTACTGCTGGGAGCCCCTTCTCTGTAATAGGAGGCCTGCATAAAGGGGTCTGACCTCTTGATCTTAGCTCATTATACGGGGAGTTCTATAGCTTTCAAACTTTCAGGAGCTTGTGGACTCTCAGTGTAGCTGTCCGGCTCTTTGTCCCTATTTATCTGTCTGGTGGTTCAGGAATATTTGGGTAACTGTCCTAGCTTTTCCTCCTCCAAGGAGCATTCTGTGTAGGCAAATTCTCCCTTAAGGAAAAGAATCTTCTGTCTTGATGGTGTCAACAGTGTTCAGATCATCACCACACAGAGATTCTTACCTAATTCTTGCTTAAAGCTGTGACAGCTGCCATCTTGCTGCATGGGAGACAAACCCTGCGAGTGGATATGGTGAAGGGAGGTCTTGTAACAAACTCCCAACTTCTATCCTGTAGGAGTGGGAAGCTGACACCATCCCAGGTAGCCAAGAACATCATTGCCACGTTGGAGGACTGTGACAAATCCACGCCACCACTCAGAGCCATAGTGCAATGGGACCAGGAGCAAATAATGCTGGTAATGTCTGCCTCTGGTAGGAAAGGGGCCTCTGCCACCCCAAGGGTGGTAGCACCCATTAGAAGGGCCAATATGCACAGAAAAATAAGTACATTTTTCCTTCCTCTGTGTTTAGAGGACTACAAACAAGTTTGCTTTCCTTCCTGCAAAGAGAGGTAGCATTAAAGCAATCTGTTTCCTGCTGGATGACTGTTTATAATAGGACTTCTGTGCTTATGTGGTATCCATTAGTGTAGATGGTTCCAAGTTGTTGTTTCCCACCAGCATATGGTGGAGGAAGGAAACTTTGATAGACTGGCCAAGAAAGCCATTTTTTATATTCATTCCAATACTGGTGGTGACCTTCAGCTCAGCTAAATATATATATAACATATGCTTTATGCTTTTTCTTTTTCTCTGTGCAGATGGCTGAGGCCTCCACTACTCGTTACAGGAATAAGTGTACCCTGTCTTGTCTGGATGGCATCCCAGTGTGCCTGAAAGAAGAGTTCAAAGTGGTGAGTTTCCTTGTCTAGCTGCCAGTTCCTGCTGCAGGTGGTTAACCTAGACAACACATTGTGACAAGGTTTTAAGACCAACTTCTCAGCAGCAGCCTGAGAATATGTTTGTAATGAGGAGTTGTATGTAGGTTTGTAGTGAGTAGGATTAACAAGTTTTGCAAGGTGAGGACAGATCTTGCATACAGCAGATGTGTTCCATATCTTGATCTCTTTAATCCATGCAGAGTAGAGGGTGGGTGTGAGAAAGTTTCTTATGATGAAATGAGAATGTATAAAAGCATCTGTACAGTGGGTGTAACTGTCTGTATTTCTCAGGCACTGACTCTGCTCCACTGGCAAAGCATCCCTCTCTCCTTACCTTAAAATACACGTGCCAGTGTCTTGGTTTGAAAGACAGGTATTTGCTAAAAGAGACTGGAGCCCCTCTTTGAAATGGAGAGGGTAAGCTCCCCCCGCTTCCCTTCAATTTACTATAATT
>VZTT01027346.1:5203-22723 GCA_013400855.1 Buphagus erythrorhynchus | reverse complement strand
GAAGGTCAAGAGGACATTTGGAGGTAAAAGAGAAGGGAGTTGAAACATATACATTGAATTCTTTTTGAAAGTATTGCATTAATATGTTTCTGAATTTTTATATTATGAATATTATGACAGATCATCTAGATCCTCTGAAAGGACTTCTTTATTATTTTAAATCTAAATGAATTAATACAGTAATATAAAAAGGATGGAAATATAAGTTTTAAAAATGTATCTCTGTGCAATGAAAATTCCACAGAATTATTTTGGAGGGGTCTAATACAGTGTTTGGTGGGGCAAGGTAATTCCCTTGTCTTAATCAAATACAAGTAGGTAGGNGGATGCTATGGCAAGTTGGTATTGTGTTTAATAGCAACATTAAATGAACAGTCAAGCTGTGATTTAGTTGAGTTTCTTGTAATAGAAAAACATTTTCTGTTGCTGACAGGCTCTATGAACCACACTAGATGAGAAGAACGAGCCCTATCCCAGTTAAATTTTGTTTCTCTTGCAAGGAGTTTATTTCACCTACATCTCTGCAGCACTACAACTTTTTAGGATTACCTAAAGACTCTGAAATATCTCTACACTTCAAAAGCCTTTCAGCATTTAACTATGTCCAAGATCACTTGTTACTTACGTAAAATGGAAACTATGACACATGACCAGCTTGCTCTGACCCTGTCACCCTCTCTGGAGACAAAAACCCTCTTATGCAACTATTGCTTTTAAAAATAATCTATATGCTACTTTGTAGGTAAATGGAATAAAAAAAAATTCACTTTTTCTATCAAAAAAGTGGGAGGTCCTGCTACATAACAGAGGTAATAAAATGTGAAAGACTGGAACATGCAAAAGATTTCTAATGATAAGGTAACACAAACCTGTAATTTCTGCTGATTGAACTGTAAAAACTGAGCACTAAATATTCATATTTCTCCACCTAATTAAATTGGATGAACATAGGTTTCACAACTGAAATCAGGTATTTAAATTAAATTTTAGAACATTTTAATTATAATGGTTGAAAGGATTTACCAAGGACGTGGTAAGAGGTCTGTTATCCAGATTAGGGCTCTCAAGTTTTGTAATAAAGACTATATCCTCAAAAGAAGTTTATCTTATTTTAATGGTTATATATGTAAATATTACCAATTCAATTTAGTTACATGTCATTAAATAAATATTTTTGTGTTTTCTTGGCGAGCTAAAAGATCCAACCTAGCTAAAGGCACAAACTGAAAAACACATAATGACCTTGGGAAAACCCCACATAATTAGTAGCTTACTACTACTTACTTACTTACACCCATTTTTTTCCCCACTTCCTGGCTTATTTTCAACCTGACCCTGACCACAATATATGAAAGCAATGCTGTGAGGCTCTTTCCTCTTTTTTTAATAAAGCTGCTGTTAAGATTAAATTTTCTTGGGCTGTGCATAGCATTTCATATTGTTAACCTTTGCTAGCTTTATATAGGTAATTTCCTTGTAAACATAACCTTAATGATGCAGCAATGAATGGTCTTATTTGAACTTTCTTTGTACACTATCAGACTAGTTATCTTTCTGTCCTTTGAGAGCTTCTACACCATGACCACGAAATTGACACTTGCCTTCACCTATTTTCCTTCTGAAACTTGGTTCCTCTCTTTTTCAGAGCTTGACTGTAAACCAAGGTGTTGTAGCAGCAGCTCACACCTTGTGGTTTTGGAGACAGAGAAAGTGGCTGGGAAGTCTCAGAAGAGATTGTTTTAAAGCTAGTTGACTGTATGAGAGAGAATAAACAGATCCTAAGAAGAGAATGAAGTGTCCACAGAAAATATTTTACATTCCAAAAAAAATGCTTAATATACATGTCTCTCTCCTCAGCCTTAGTCTCTACTAACAGAGACGAATGAAACTACAGCTATCAAAAAGATACGAAAGAACACATATGCTCATTATTTCACTAGTTATCCTCCAAACCCTAATTTTCCTACCAGCAGCAGAGTTTGATTTACAAAGATCTTTGTGGTTACTATCTTGGTTTCCTTAGAAACCACCTTAGAGTCTCTCTCCATTTTTTATAAGAAAAAGGCCAAATCACCTGAGTTTTTTTTGGAGCCTGGATGTGGTCTCTGAAGGTACTGATGGCAGAACTGTTTTGATGGACAGCCCTTACATCAGGTAATTTTTTATATTTTTTTTCTAGATGGATTCATTTTAAGGATGGTTCAAGCATGCTTTGCCATAAATCTATCTCTATAATTGGGTTTTACCTAATCAGGCTGTTCATAGAACTGATGAAGTTCAATTTGTTTGACAGTGGCTGGTGCATTGTATATATTTATATTAGTCCACCTGCCCCAGAGTAACTAATATATTAAGCAATTAATCTATTTTAGTTTATAGTTGATGTGTCTTTATATTTTATTTTGGTGTTGTTGACTCTTCATTTAAAAAAAAAATGATATTTTCTATGGCAGGGTTCAAGTGTCAAGGCCTGAAATGTTTACATATTTGTAAATAGTCTGAAAAAAAAAATGACCAACTGTGCCAATGCTAACAAACTGCAACATAAAACTCTCTGGAACTGCTGGTGTATTCATGATACCGAGACAATAAAATGACAGATGACATTCAGTATCCAGAGACAAAAATGAAATCTGTGGAAATATTGTTTTAGGGAAGGGCTGTGCACTCAGACAAAATATTTGTCAGTTTCATTTTTCTGTTCTGTAACAAGATCAATTTGTTGCTGGGTGATATTTAACAAAAGCAAAAGGTAGTATTTACAAGGAGTGGGATAGAAAATGTTATTACGGTCAAAATACTGTGCATTACTTTGCAATTACTGACCTATCTTGGACCTATAAGTATACTGTTCCTGGAATGAGCTAGAAAAGATATGGAGGGAGATGATGGAGGTGAATGAAAAATGCAGAGAGAGTACATACTGTGGTGAAATATTCAGGAATCTTCAGTCTGGAAAATAAATTACTAAATAAGGTATTCTAGAAATCTATACATCTTGAGCAATATAGAGAGAATGATTAGAAACAACTGGATTTTTAAATTTGAGAAAGAAGGGTACAAACTGAAATGATCAGACAGCAGAATGAAAGCAACATAAGGAAGGACTCCACATTGTGCACAGATAAGCTGCAGTGATAGCCAGCTGCAAAGTGTTGCAACCCTGACACGAGACACTGCAGATGCTCAATAAATATGGATTCAAAGCACCAGTAAGGCCAAGTCATTTAAGGAAAATAATTTAGGACTCTAAAACACTAGACAGCCACATCCATCCCAGGAAATACAGACTGCTCTAAGCTGGGAGGACATAGTGGGAAGTATCTCTGGATGTGTTCCTTGTTTGTATATTTTCTTTAGGTGTCTCTATTAGTTAGCATCAAAGAAAGGATGTAGAATCTCCTGAAACTTTCATCTAAACACAATGTCCAATCTTATCACCATACACTCATATTAATGTTATAGTCTGTTGTGTGTGACTTTCTGTTTTTTGTTCCTTCCTTACCTCTTTAAAAAGTAAAAAATCTGTGTGAAATTCCATAACACATTTTTAAAGAGAATGGTACACCTTCAATTTGTTTTGTCTTGTGTGTTTTTCTTTCTTACAACAAAGATTTTAGTTTTATTCTAAAATTATATTTTTCTCTATGATTATTATTCAGACAGATGCTAGTTTAATCTGGCAGGAGAAAAAAAAAAAGACACATTAATGTGTCATCTATTTTGTCTAAAACCTGCTAAATTAATTGAGAACTAACATCACTGAAGCAGAAAATAAGGTTGGATTTGAGTAACGAATGATGCCTGGCTAATGATACTAAACACCATTAGAGCAAGAGAGACACTGTAGTCTCGACATAGCCTGATTGAGGAGGGGGTTGGAGCTGGCAGGAGGATGCAGGACTAAGGGAGAAGAATGTGTTATTCACTGCAGAGAGCAAACACTGAAATTTGAGAAAGAAGTTAGAAGCAAGAGAATCAAAGGAGGTCAGAGGTAGAAAATAAAGAAGAGCAAAACTAGATGAAAATTGAGAATTTGACACAAACCTTAGGTGTTGTAAAAAACAGCATTATGCCAGCTATGTTTTCTGTTTCATTTTTCATGTGTTTAGGATGTATGTTAACCACATACATATCAGGATCCTGGTCAAAATCCCAGTCTACAGAGTGGGACAACATCAGAAAGTCAATGCTAAGCATCTTTTTTTTTTTTCTCACTATTCACTGGATGGTGGGAAAATCTTGCATACAGCTCTCACTGAAAGTTTTGCAATAAATGTAAAATAACAGGACTGACTTTTTCAAGTGTCTTGTTTACCTACAGTAGGTGTTTCTGTTGGACAAAATTATTCTTTGCTGTGATGAGATACAACCTTTTTCAGCTGTTCTATGTGGTGTGACTGAGATGACAAAAATGAAGTATTCTAGTTTGCTTAACTTCTGTACAACATCCTTTCAATTTTAAAATATTTAAGTCACTCATTTCAATGCTTTTCTGAATATAAAAGGCTGATGAAAAGATCAACTTCATGTTTGACAAGTTAACTCCCTTTATGACATTACTTTTCTTCTTTTTTTTCCCTGAAGAGTCTTATGTCCTTAAAAGCAAACTTGAATTGCCATATGCAGAATGAAGTGATCTAGAAGCTGATGTGAAATAAAAAAGTTTTATTCCTAATTAGTGTCAGAAAAATGACCCAAACTTTAGGCAGTAGTGTCTGCTACTCTATTCCTCCTGATCTCCTTCCCCCTAAGGAGGAACTGAAAACTGTGGGCTTTTATCATGTAGGACCAATATTGTTTCCAGTACCTTGTGCATATAATGAGTTAGCACCAGAGACGTCTTTCATTTCAAACCTGATGCAGTCATAGCATAGAAATATTTGAGTACTTGCTCCCTCTTTGGCATAAAATTAGGTGATTATTTTTGAGACTCATTAGTTAACTTAGCTCTACAGAGACTGACAAGACTGCAGAATGCTGCCTGGGTGAGTGTAACTGGGCTGACCTTGCTCTCACTCGTGTGTAGCGCTGCATGTTCTGCAGACAGAAAGATCTTTCACACTGCAGCAGAGAGAGCCTCACAGGACTCTTTCCCTGTGATCTCTTGATCAGCTTGTCTGTACTTTTGGGTGCAAGATGGAGACTGTGGAATGGCAGAGGTAGACTGTAGATTTGTTAAGACAGCAGTCCATGACTTGTGTTGATTTGATTTAAATCCTTTTCACACTAATGGGCGAGGTAGCTGCAGCACTATTACATTAAATTTATAACTCATGTTATATTTGTGCATAGGGCCTGACTAAATACACTAATTCTTCTTAGCTTCTGAGAGTTCTTGCTTTCAGTTAACTAAATATTTTAAATATTGGAAACATCCAAAAAATGTAAGTTATTGTTTTAATATTAGAGACGCTTCTTCTCCCTTCCATGGATTTTACTCTAGAATTATTAATGAAACCACTACAGAAATTACTTTTATTTTATATCTGTAAGAATAATGCGTTTAAGACAACTACCACAACTTTGACTGACATAAGGTCTAAGTGCTTGACCCGCACTTCATGTAATTTTCCTCCCTTATCTATAGAACAAAAAATAATACATAATTGCCTAATAACTAATATACTGCTTTATAAATCTGTTAGAAAATAAATAAAATGAATGCACATTTGGCATTTTCCTGAACCAAACAGCACCAATGTGAAAATGATGTAACGTTTGGGAACTATTAGGCTCATACATAAGGATTGATAAGAATTTAACTACTCAAAAGAAGTGAGACATGGCTTAACACGTATAACCTACCTTGACTTTCCAGGGTAATGAATCTAATTATTTCTTCCTGTGGATGTTTTCACTTTAGGACAACCTTCTAGCTTTTTTTCCTTTCTCTTGCTAGACAGCATCACAAAATGCTTTTGTCTCATAATACCTTACTAATTTCATTCAGCACCAGAGAATGGAAAAGCATCCTTGTGTATTTCTCACTTTAGTTGTTCATATTTTATTGTGAACAGGAAAAGAGGTGTTGAAACTCTTATGACACTGAGTTATCATTCAAAACAAGAGTGTATTATTGTTTTGGGAAAGCAGTCTTGGATGGCAGGATGTCTGTTCTCTTTAGGTCCAAAATTAAGCTGTTGGCAAAAAGTTAATAAAGCCCACAAGAATTTTTGAAGCAGAATTGTTTATGCTTTGTAAAGTCCTTTATATACCAAATGCTCATTAAGATAAAATGATAGCACCTGCAACTCACTGAACATAATTTACATTTTTACTTCATATATTTTTTGTTTAGTTTCAGTTTTATCCTAATTAAGATGTGGGCCAATATCCATGAGTATGGGTTTGAAGGGCAGTGATGCAGAGCAATGAGCCAGAGGCCACTGATGCATGGCATGAGGCTGGGGGTACCGATGTGAGACATAAGTAAGACAGTTTTATGGAGTAGCCTAGAGAGGCTCCAGGGAGAAATTATATGCTAGAAAATGTTACTAAAGTCCTGTAGTCTGAAAATTACTAGAGGAAGACAGATGGATGGGATGACCGATAAAGGACAGAAATTTGTAAAATGGCTGATTTGAGAGAACTGGTAGGCTGAGTATATCAGAAAAAAAAAAAAAACCAACAAAAAAACCATGCAAGCCCAGTGGAACAAAAGGCAAATGCTAGGAATCACCGAAGTATGGAAAAGGCAAGCTTTCCAAAAGCTTGATTAGCAGAGCACAGTTATTCCTTTGACTGAGAGAGTCAGCCAAAGCAAACTTTGAAACTTAAATATCACTCAGGGTAGCCAAGAGATCAAAACATGCATCCTGTGTCAGGTCAGAAATGATAGACCATAGAGAAAGAATTGCACCCTTAATTCCATAAGCAGCTGTAGCGTGGTGCAAATGGCAGACTGTGCTGCACACAAGTGGAGGTGAAGGAGTGGCCTGAGAGAGCACTGGGGGGCTGCAGAGGGAGGCTGGCAGCCTGGGCAGATCTGTGTGCAGTGTGGCAGTGAGCACTGGGTGGCTGCAGAGGGAGGCTGGCAGCCTCAGCAGATCTGTGTGCTGTGTGGCAGTGCCCTGCTCTGGTGGAGGTCGTGGTGCTGCAGAGCACACCGTGCCAAGTACCCTTCTGCATTCAGCTCACCCTCCGTGCCAAGAAACGGAATAAATTAGCCTGTAAGGAGCTGCATGCTGCAGCTACTCTGCTGAGAATGCCTGAACTATTTCATTTGCATATAGCCTGGCTTGCATGTAGTTCAGGGACAGCTACCTTGCACTGAAAGCTATTGCACATATTTACCTATAAAAGAACAATAGTGGCATTTTAGCTACATCCTGGATTTTTTTGTATCAGCCAAAACTCTATTCGGACCTCAGAAAACAGATAACAAGTTAATATTCATTCCAGCATATTGGTAGAGGCAGATTCTTAACTGAGTAACTGCATGAGCTTTTTCTATTATCCTACCAATTTTCCTGTGCTTGTCACATTATTAGAGTTTATGCTTGAAATTAGATTGTTATGCCTTAGGAAAATAGTCCTTTGTATTTTTAAAGTATTTATCAGTTTTGAGGATGTTTCCCTGATGCTAATTTTTAAATCCTGTAATGTCAGAAAATAATCATGGGAAAAATCTTCACAAAACCCAGACTAAATAATGGTGAAAATAATTTGGAAGAGATATTCTAAATTAGTGTTTGTCTCTCATTTCCTGATTCTGTTCTCATAACCATATCCATTAGAATATTTTATAAAATTTACTTAATGTCAAATTTTAAATTTTGGCTTTGGATTATGGTATATATTAAAAATTTCTAGTTAGGCACATAACATTTCTAAAAGCCACAGGTTCCTTGTCTGTAAAAGAATGAATCAAAGTTAATGAAGAGCTTACTGGTTTATATTATATGTGAGTTCTCTTTCCCTCTAGTGTGCATATGCATGTTTTCTTTAATACTGGTATTTATGGTATGTTGGGAGCTTTTCCTTGATTAACAGTGTTCTGGAAAGGGCTTTGAGAGAGGCCAAAATTGAATTAGGATCCAAACTTATAATTCAGTGCTATGATAATCTATAAAATAAGAAACACTATTAAATCAACAGGAAATGAAAAAGGCTGCAGTTAGCCAAGCAACCATCACTCAGCACAGAAGCTAAGTGATCCTTGAACTGGATGAATCAATCCAGCCTGCCAAGGTCAATGGTTGCCATACTCGAGGAAATATGAACACATGTACTAGGAGCCTTGCAATAAAATGAGCCATGCTGCCATCTTTTGTTAATAGCAGCTTTATCTGATTAAAGGGCTGAAGGCAGCCCTTGTATCAGCAAATTTGCACTAGCATTTGGAGCAAATTGGCTGACAAGAGATGATCCAAGGAAGAGTTATGAAGTAGCAATGCTGCAGTACAGTCATATGCTATTAAGCTGAGCAGAGGTACTGCAGGCAGTAGATTTTTAGTATCTCCCTACAGTTGAAAGGGGTTTAAATAGCTGTGTTTAGTATAAAAGGGTTTTGCATGCCACTTTATTTTCTGATGAGTAAGGCATAGAGCCGAGAAACAAAAACGTGAACTTGGACTTTTAAATACTTTTCCAGCAGCACCTGAATAGAAATATTCTTCTTTTCACTCTAGTGTATTATCTCTCATAACTTGTAGCCTCTTTTGCCTTTCAGCCTCAATCAGTTCTGTCACTCTCACATCTATTTCACAAAATAGGATTTGCATAATGAACAATTTTGCAGAGATTCAAAACATAAATTAGGTTTTTCTGACATGGCAGTGAAAGAAATTTGAAAAGATTTGATCTTTGTGACTGTCAGAGTCAGCAGGGATGAAAGTTAAGTTGTGTAGAAAGCATAGCAATCATACTTTTCATTAGGACCTGCATATTTTCTCATTGATCATTCTCAGTGTATCATGCAGATGGAAGACTAATCTCAAACATGACCCTTTATAATAATTCCCTTACATGAGCATAATAATTCACTGCCTTTTCAGTTACAGTATAAGATCTTAACACTGACTTTACTCATTTCTGTAGTCAAATAAACTTAGTTACTGAAACACTGGCAGGAATTACATTAATGCCTTTAGCCATTAAGAACTCTCCTTGATTGAAATTTTGGATTCTGGCATGGTTATATGAAAGAGGGTGGAAGAGAGACTGCTTTAAGGATAGTGATATGAAATTGCAGGTTTGCTGTAATGCAGAGAAGCAGATGAAATGAAAATTTTTCCATCCTCAATGCCAGCACCTGCCGTTGGTAAAAACAAATGCACTTGCAGCACACTTCTGAGTGTTTTTTCAGAAGCATTCTCATACGTGGATGTGTGCATCTCTGAAGGCTAGGACTTGCAAGACTTGCAAGAGACACCAGTGAGTTAGTGAAGATTGTAGTGTGGTTCTGAGAAGAGAGGGAACTTTTGGTCTTAATGCTGGATAAAAGGAATTTGAAGTTTCTGAAGAAAAATTCCTCTCCTATTGGATTCCTTTTACAATTAGGAAACTTTCAGGTTCTCTACAAGTAAATAGGAACATGAAACAATAATACTGAATATTATTTTTCCCTCTTGCAAAGATACACCTTGCAAGGCTTAGGACTTCAGATAATAGGTGAAAAATTAGCTACATCCTGGATGAACTTTACATCGATGAACACTGATGAGCAAGTTCTCCTAACAAAACCAAGAGAATGTGAAACAGTAATATCTTTTTTGAAGGATTGATAGTGATCCTAAACATCACGAGACTTGTGGTCCAGAGAAGCTTGTACAACCTCTGAAATACTGCTTTATAGGCAGAGTAAACACACCCGTGGGACTCAGTTGCCAACACCAGGTAGGTATTAGGTTAGCCTTGCTGTGGTAAATTAGGTGATTTGCCTGTCCAGCTAGTGGGCATATTGGGCAGCCTTTCAAATGGAAACTCATGGCTGCATGTGCAAAAAAATGGGCAAAATTGGTGGGTTTTTTTTCAGATTTCTTTTGAGATTATTAGAAGCATGTAAGCTTTAGATGCCATGAGAGATTAAACACCACCTGTTTAGCAATTGACTGAGAGAATCTGTGAAACCACTTATCCCAGGAAAAATATTTGTCACAACCAGATTTTTTACCAGCCCTAAGTAAGACAAGAAGCAAATCTGTATTTTAACCAAAGGTGAGGCTGCATTATAATTAGAGCCAAACATTAATCTACTTTGCATGAGCAGTAATATAAATGAAGATATGATACACGTGCCCTGGATCGGGCTGCCACAGGATAGCAGTTTGTCAGCCTGTTGGGTTGGTGGTGACTGTCAATGCTGGTGTACAGATGCCATGTGTCACCTGTGTAAGCCAAGTGACTGCAGTGAAGGCATGCACAGAATGTGTTTTCCAAGTGCTTTAGCGTATGTCGAGATTAGGAGGCCTTGGTGAAAAAAGCTATGTCTCCTTACCCCTTATGAAAACAGAAAAGTGGCTCCTAAGGTATCATTTTAGCTGCATTAACAGCTTTGACAGAGGGTGTTTCTCATGTTTGTTGGACTGAAGTCTTTCTAGATGTTCACTGATTTGTGGGTAAAATAAATTACTGTGTATCCCTTCAACTACTCTGTCTCTTTATGCTTCAAGATCTTTCTCTAACCTATGGTCTTCAGTGAGGCACTGAATATTTCTTCAGACTAATACTCTTGTAGCTGCTTTGGATCTACAGGACTTTTTAACAACATGCAGATGGTTCTCAGAATAAGTAACATATCTATGTTGCCTCTGTGGCTCAAGTAGCAGGCAGCAGCATTTGCTGAGAATATTGGCTCCAAAGGTGGTGGTGGCCTTTTGCTAGGGCAGTTTTCTTTGTAATGAGAATGCAAAAATTAACAAAATCAACCTCCTCTCTTCACATTTATCATCAAATACATATTTGATAGTGGTGGCTTCTTTTGTTATTGTCAGAGAATTGTTTTTATTTTTTATCTGATAAAGTCTTTCTGCTGCAGTGGAAACCTTCACATTTAATCTATTTCACCACCAACATAAAGAGATCACCTTTTGAAGATTTTGTGGAACAAGAAGCTAACTCAGTCAGTTGCCTTCATGTCTCTGATAGCCCTGGAGCATCTGTCACCCCACCTGTCAAGCCCTCGGTAACCAGCAAACAGCACAAGTTTTAGACATAGCTTTTTTACAATTAGTTACTTGAGAAAACATAATCTTAACTGATATGTTGTATAAAAATACAAAGAAAACTTAGCAAAAGAGAGAAAGCTGCTGAATTAACCACAAAAAAATCCCCCAAAAAGGCTATGTACATCACACAGGGAATTTTTTTTAGGACTGTAGACACTAAACAAGATGTGGATAGGTAAACTGAAATAGATTTATCAATAAATTATTTCTATTGTGCACAGTTAATATTTTTCTCTAGCTAAAGATTTCAGAACTGGAATCTTCATTGTATATGCAACAAAATGATATATTTGTGATGCTAGTCAAGCTCTTCTCCCATCTTTCTACCCGCATCTTGAGTTTTTTGTACATAGTTCTTAAAAACAATGTGAAAATGGAAGAAAAATATTTATATATTAAATTTATGGATTGTGCTTAAAATTGTAGTTTGTTCCAAATAGTCTTATCATAAAGTTATTTTAAACTGATCAGTATTGAGAGATTTTAGAGACAATGATTGAAAATTTAATCAAAGAAGGAAATATAATGCTGGAAAAACAGTTGTGGAGAGGATAGAAGTCACTGTGACCTTGATTGAAAAGTGAAATTTCACAAGTAGGCAGTAGATGTTTCATGTGAAAGATGACCCAGTTGCCACTTAAAAATGTACAAATCTTCCCTGTCCATGGAAAGAATTGAGCCAACCTACTGGATATTTTCTGTTATTTAAATACATGTCAGATATATTATATCCAAGTAAAAAGATCTGTCTGCAGGCAGAAGAAATTGCCTTTTCACCATGAAAAGTTGAATATGTTTGATTATGGATGGGTATGGTTAATTAATGTAGCTATACAGTCCAAAACAGTAGTATTTTAAGTACTTTATTAAAATCTGAAATTGGAAATACTACACAAAGTTGTTTGGAATGGAAATACCTTTACATCATTTTTAACAGCTGATGTTTAATATAAAGTTATTAAAATGACATTAAGTGATAATTAATCATCACAGACTAACATAACACGTTGGAATTCTTTATGCTTTCATGGAAGATATATATGTTCATCATTGCTCCTTTTAATAATAGAAACAGGAACAAAAATAGAAAGTTACACCGACAGTTTTTTTGAATACAGGCCAAGAAAATTTAAAATTACCCAAGAGAAAACAAGGCTGAGCACAAATAAAATAGTTAAGCATGCTCATTACTGATGTAGGGCACATAATTAAGCTTATTTATATCTGACTTTAGGCTTGTAGTTAAGCATACCCATAGCTGGCTTTTATGCCAGTGGAAATTGGATCAAGCTGTTAGAAAACATTAATAGTTCTGTCCCACCAGGGCGCTTAAGGCCTGGCTCCTAATTTAAAATTTCCTGTTTTTTAAGAGAGGTGGAGCTGTCCTCAGCCCTACTCACCTGCATGGGCAGGGCTATGAGAAAGCTCTTTGTGCATGGCTGGGGATTGCTGGGCTAGGACAGACCCCACGGCAGGACAGCCCAGGTGCTGGAGCTGCCATTCTGGCTTCTCTCTGCATCCTCCCTCCTGCCAGTCCCAGGGTTCTCATGCCCCTTCAGACCAAACCTGGAAAGCTGGAGTAAGTCACAGATTCAGGCATGAATCTGGTCCCAAAAATAAACCACTAAGACCAAAACTTTCCAAAGAAACTGGCCAAGAGAGCTACATAGATGGCTGAATTCCTCAAAAGACTGAAACATTCAACCTTTGGGTATTTGGCTGAACACCCAAACTGCTTGAAAATGGGCTCTACACTCTTTGAGCATCAGCATTACCGACTGTCATCTCAGTTTCACAAAAATTGCTTTTCAAATATCTGGCACGCAGATGCCCATAGCTATCACAGCAGTGAGTGTTCTGTAAGCAGAGCTACAAAAAAGCCACCAGTTGTATATCTGCCAATACTCCTGTGTTTTCAGTTCTTCTACTTTTCCTCTACGTGACACTTTATAATCACATTTTTACATTAATTTTATTGTTATTTTAATGAATATAGAAAATAAACTCCTATAACTGTCACTGCTTTTGTCCTATACATAGAATAATAGTTATTCATCTAGTAAAAAAACACTGCCATATTTTAAAGAACCCTCCTGGGCATATTTGTTCCAAATATTTATTTCTTAAAAATGTAAATGTGTCATCCATGCTGTACAGTCTTGTAACTGTCAGCCTCTTTCAATTTGTATATATCCCCACTGATCACGCCTACTACATCTGCTTTAGTGAACTAATATAATAAAAAAATATTATCCAAACTATTCATCTGGTCTTCTTTTCTTTTCCCTCTTCAGCAAGACTGATAGCTCTAACCAGTAAATGCAAATGTACATTTTATGGCTTATTGCTGTGAGAACAGGGACTCTATCGAAAATACTCCAAAGTGTTTAACATGTGTTTTGGAATTAAGATTGCAATCACTGAAGGAGTGTACAAGGAGAATGGATTTATTAAATGTTAGAGGCCTAATTAGATGGAAGGGTATTGTGAAACTTCTTTTCAGATGCATTAAAGCATTAGGTGATTTTCCCTGATATTTGACAGAGTGACTTTTATATTGCATCTTTTGTGAAATGCCAAATCCCATTCTCCATGGCTACGCACAGAATCTTCAAATATTCCTGGAGGTAAGACATTGCTTGGTGTGAGAAATAAGTGTAAATTCTGCAGTGCAAGTGTTAACTGGTAGGATCACCTAGGATTGCACTGGGGAAGGCCTTTTCATCACCACACACCAAACTTGACTTTCTGTTTTATATCCTCAGGGTAAATGTGAAATCCTGCTCTTTTCCCCCTCCACTCTTTTTCAGGAGGATAGTACTTCGAAATCTCTGTGTGAGCAGCAGAGCAAAAATAGGCCTTATCTTAGAGGGAGAAAAATTGTATTGACTTTGGAAATGGAGAGGAGCATAGTCCAGAGGAGCAAACAGCAGACTTGAGAAAATTGCAAATGCTTTCTCCCCTAATGCATATACAGATACAAAGCAATCAAACAAAAATGAGATTTTGCAGCTAATAAAATCAATCAGGCCAGTCTGGCTAGAGCCATTTCCAGATGGCCATGGAGAGTTCCTTATCACTTCTGAATGGTTATTGACGAATATGTACCAACGCCTGATCTCTCTTGGGAAGCTATTTAATTTATCTCCAAATCATCTGCCTAACTCCCAGGTGGCTATTTATCTTGTATCAGTATGTTTTTCCAAACGTTAAAGGATTTCTTCCTTGTTTGCCTAGATTTTCCTATGTTTCCTCTTTCTTTTCAGATTGTTTATCTCCACTTTTCTCATTCTAGGGGAGCATGTGCATAATTTGTTTGTCAATAATAAATAATGAACACGTAACATTTTGTTATGTGTTACTAATGTTTTGGTGTAGAACAGAAGTAAAAAGCTTATAAAAGCTGCAAGTTCACTGAATGTGTATAAATACCAGAGGACACCTGGCATATATATTTCTATTTGCTTACTTCTTTTTTTCATTTTTACATCAATATTGCTATTTTTCTCTTCCTTTAGTTTTAAGTAAATATGTATATGTATATGTATATGTATATGTATATGTATATGTATATGTAATGTGTATATGTACATACATAGTTCAGTACATAAATTTCATGTTGGGTATGTTTTAACTTTTTCTGGGTAAAGACAAGATATATCTGGTTATTTCATAAAATCAAGGAATGGCTAAAACTTTTGCCTTTAACATCAGATGCCAGTCTGTTGATATACTCTTAACATTTTACTGTGTCCCTGACTCTGAGCCTGAAAAAAATAATCTTAGTCCTCTATTCATGGATGCACTGAATACCTTCTGATTTCTTCCTTTTAAAGTCTGTCTTCAGTGATGGCTTGAACTTACCTATCAGTCTCTATTAAGTGTCTTATGGGATCAACCCCTTTTGTTCACTTACTTTTGTTCACTTATGATAGTGCCTTGCTTTCACCTATGACTTCCTTGAGGTAGCTGTACAGATTATATGTAACCCTGTGAGTAAATTGCAGTTCTCTTTCTGCCCAGGTCCTGTGACACAAACAGATCAAACAGGAGTATATGGGGACTTCTTCAGGTCAGTCAGGGAACAGTGCAGCAAAATTTATAACAGAAGCCAGACTGATAAATTGTCAAACATAAGCAAAGGTACCAGAAACTTTCCCATGAGGTTTAGCATGAAGGGTGGAATGGTGCAAAATACCAGCATCATCAATTATGTGATTCTGTATTAAGGACAGGAGAATCCTTCTGAAAACATGCCAAGCACTTTCTTTTGATGCCTTACTCTTTCACCCCCCAGTTGCTTTGTAGGTTAAAAACTTTTTTCTGATTTATGATATATATATGCACAGGATTTTTATCTCCATATGTCCTTGTTTCAGCACTGTCCTTGTCTTTAATGTTAGTGCTTGACGTTCTCCTCTTGATGCACAAAGACAAATCAGTCTTCTCCCCTTTGTTGTACATTTTGGGCTGCTGGACAAACCCAGTCTCCTAGTGTGCCTTAGTAAGACAGGCCATACAGTCTCTTAATCATTCTTATGTGTCTGTACCAATTCCAATCTGAATCCCTCTTTTGTGGTAATGGCTCTGCACAGTGTTCACTGAACTCTTACTGGCTTTCTGTACAATAGGCTGAAGATTTCCTAGGCTTACTTGAAAACAGCTTGATGGCTGCATTTTAAACTTTCACTTTTCACAGGCACTGCATTGATGAATTATACTCATAATGAGATCAAAACAAGGACCAATTTATTTTATTCAGTCATCACAGTCCATTATCTCCAGGTTCATTGCAGAAATCAACATTATTTTATTCTCCCAGTGTGAGGCCTTGCATTCTGACTCTTTCTGTACTATTCTATTCTCACATTCTGTACCTTTCACCCCATTTTTATTTCAGCTTTAAGGTGATGCTTATGTTCTTTCTGTATAGCCTATCCTCAGTTCATAATACCTCTCTGCTTCATTCTATCAACAGATTTTGTTAGGACACATCTATATTTTTCAGGAAAAATGTCTCCCAACCCTGTGATTTCAGTAGGGTCTTTCAGATTACTTCCTTACATATTTTGCCTCAGCTCTGAATAGAAATTCATTGCTTGTCAATAACCTGCCTGGTAGGAAATGGTTATTCTACTCAAAGGGAACACTGCTTTGAAGGGCTGCCTTAATGACACATCACAGGTAATTATAACCCAAGTCTTCCATATCAGGTTTGATTGGGAACCTCCTTAGGACCAAGTTAGATGACAGGTGTTTGCTTCATCCAGCACCTGTCTTCCAAGTCATTCCTTACATGACTCAGTGCCAATACAGCAGCTTGGTCTGGCTGGTTTTTAAGCACCTCTCAAAGTGACAGCTCTCCATCATAAGCCAACAGACATTCCCTCATGTGACCATAACATTCAAACCAGCAACTAGGTTCATTTGTGTGGGTGGAGAAGATCTGATTCAGTCATTTCCTTTTGTCACATGGAAAGTTCTGGCTGGGATATTGCCTCTCCAGGTCTCACATTTTCTGAGATCCTGCTTGTGTTTCTCCATATCAATGTTAGAGAGTGGAAAAAAAGTTATTTTGGATCAACTCTTTATTTTGGATCACAACTCTTTGATGATTTTAGGCAGACTTTCAACTGAAATAAAATAGTTTCCTTTATGCATCAGAGATCGTGTAATAACTACACTCCTGTGCATGTGTGGTAGTAGAAAAAAATAAACTGTCACATATTCTATCATTTTTAATCTTCAGTCTTTGTGCAGTCATAGAGTGTAGAAGAATATTTTGATTGGTTGTTCCAAGTCCAGATTCTGTAGGGCTCCAAGAGTTCTGTGCTGGGCAGAAGCCTGGATTAGTTGTGTATGGATGTTGTCATGACTGATAACCAAAGGATGACATAAACACTCTGCAGTAAAGCATTTTTAAAGTAGAACAGTATGTCCAAATTCTATTCTTCTCCTTTCTTTAAAGAAGGATTATATTCAGTGAAATCCCTCGGGCAGGTGCTGGCACCTGTCTCCTCATGACATGTGATACAAAAAAGCTAAGCTCATTAATTAATTTTCATTCCTTTGGAATCTTTCCAAATCAGGGCTGCTTGTGCCTGTTAGAAGAATGTGTAATGGGGTTAGCTGCCNAGCAACAGATATGCAATGGAAGCAACAGGAATCTGACAGTCTTTCACAAATTAAAGTATGGCCCCTCCTCAAGTGTTTTTGAAAGCCTACTTTAGATATTCCTGTTTTCTGGTCCCCTAAGTCAACCTCGAGCTAATTCACAGGTATTAGTACCTTTTTACTTCCTTCTATCAGATTGCTTTCACTGGATAGAGACAAGAGGTGAATTACAATA
>VZTT01027342.1:8002-22825 GCA_013400855.1 Buphagus erythrorhynchus | reverse complement strand
TGAACATTCATGTTTACATAGTGTCCACATATTGTACAAATACTGAATATTAATATGAAATGAGAATTTATAAAATTTGCAATAAACATAATGTAGAAAAAATAACAACTTGATACAATCTCTGCTTATATTGCAACCTATAAAGAGATCTTACTTTATGAATGGCTTTGACATTTCCTTTAATGTGTATTGTTTTACACCCTTAACCACAAATCCTGGTATATTTTAAATGTAAATTAGATCATATCTATCCTGTTTCTCCTTTCAGATGAACAGTCACTCTAATTCAAGAAGGGAAGAGAGTCCATAGACAGCATTTTTANNATGGGGTGCAAATAGCAAAATATGTCTGGATCAGATTTTTCTCTCATAAGGTAGCTGTGTGTTCAGTGATTCTGTTGGCTTGCAGTAAAGTTATGCACAATCTTTTGCCTAAATATAGGCATTTATTGTTGTTTTGAGATACTCTTAAGACGTTCTCCTGGGGCGGGCAGATGGTGCAGAGGATCTTTGTGAGACCCACACCTTCATGATGCTCTTCTGGAACAGCAGTTATGGCCAGGCAGGACACAATGNGCACAGGATCATTGCCTTACAGTCATGGCAAAGGATGAAGCATCTGTCTGCTAATTGTTTGTTCTGGTGGCATCTTTGTGATTCACTGATATCTGAAGAAACTAAATGAATCATGAGGCCTGAGCCCTTGTACTATGCGAATACCCTGAGAGTACTACAGTTATAATTATAATACTTGAACTGTGTTTATTTCAATAATCTATTAATTACTCTACTAGCAACTGGGAATGAGTCCTGAGGTTTTAATTTTCCTTGTGGCTCTAAAGTCTTCTAATACTTTTCGCCAAGGACTATTATTAGGCCTGCTGAACTGTGGGCTTGGGTAGCAAATTAGAGGTGGCACAGGCCACTGTTTGTCTGTATGCATCAGTAAATTTTAAGCTTTGGGTCAAAATGTGAACAATTTCTATCTACTATTAGGTAACACCTTGCAGCTCCTCCTCAGAGATTGCTGAGAAGCTAAATATCATGTTCCTTCATGTCAGAATTGCTCTTGGGTATCCCTATCTCTCTCTCTTTCTCCTCACTGACTGTGTAGGGACCTCAGACAGTTGTAAACCTGAAGTCAGACACCCCAAAATGGTTTTTAAATTTAGATGAGATAAAAGGAGGCTTTAATGACTTGGTTTCCCCATTACATTGATGAATTAATATTACATGTCTATTTTTCTGCTGTCTCATTAGGTGTTTAAAAGTAAAGTTGGGAAATCTTGTTTAACATGCTAGGCTTTTTTATTATTGATACCCAGAATGTGAAAGTTGTAATTTTTGGAATACAAATATTACAGCTGGATGTTGTAGCCCACATCTTCTAAGGTGCATACTGCACATGTTTTTTCATCACTTGGTAAATCATCATCATGTATTACCATATCAGCTGATCTGAGGGTATCATAATCATAAGAGCTTTGTGTAATATTAAAACTTTAAATATTATTTGAATACTGCTAACCTTCAAAAACATTGTAGAGGAATAAATGACTGAAATCAATTATATAGAAAAAAGGTCCCCTGCTCCTTCATTCTGTACTAGCAAAGAAGATACTACTGAAATCTGATATTCCTTTCAGCCTCCTTCACTGCAGAGTACCCAGTATGCTTATTTCCAATGACAAATACTATACAGCTTGGCTCAAAGGAAGGAAAGGTAATTTTTATTTTTGGTAAATAATTTCTATGCCTGAATTTTATCTTGCTTTTAGCCTAAGTGGTGCTGTTGTTCACAGCTCACTCTTGCCTTTACCATTCATTATGTAAAATTGTATTAGTTATTTCTATCTATTTTTCTAAACTATTGTATGTGCTATGCACTATTTATGTCTATTTTAGAAAGTCTGGGCAAAAATGCAACAATTAGATTTGCTTCTAATTTAAAGAGTCTTTCTAAAGGCTGAAAACCTTTCAGGTACAAACCAAAATAACTGCAGCAGTCTTTGGCTTATTTCTGTCTTGGCAAGTATGAACAAATCCATAGTAATCAATTCAAAAGGTATTAGAGCCATTATTGGTTGTAATTATCATGACACCTGGGTCCAGACTTGTGAAATAATTATTAAAGGCATCACTAGTGTGCAAAGGTTTTGTTAATCATTGATTTTATATCAGTAAGTGCTTAACAGATTTTGTGACTCTTAATATGAAGCTGAGTGTTGGTTTCACTTATAGAAGCATCAAAAATAAGGAAAATAAATAAAGCACACACACATTATTATAGAAGTGAATCAGAAGTAAAGAAATAAGGTGAAGATACCACCATCCTTGAAAACTTTCAGGTTTCAAAATCAGAACTGACTTGCTTGAAAAATGCCAGTGTTATATATTGAAATAGCTTGCTGCCAAATAAAATATATGCAACAGGATTTATAGTGAGAGATAAAGGAAGGGGCCTTGGAGTCTACTTTTTCTTAATGCTATATGTGTGCTTGATTCTTTTGAGTTATTTTTTACAGCTATGATGCTGAATATCTGAAACTGAGTGTGTACTAGTCACTATTCCTTCTTGTTGCCCTCGCCATGGAACTAGGGGCAGATAGTAGCAATGGGAGTTTAGAGTCATTTCCACATTCTCTGTAGCACCATAAGGCTTTCCTCTGGACACCTCTGTAAGAGATTTTAGTCCAGAGTAATCTGTCTTTCTGCACTGAGGATTAGAAAAATTGGCTCCTAAGTTAAGTATTCAATGCTAACAAGTATGAATATCCTCTTCTTTTTCCTTTCTGCCTTCTTCATAAGCTATTTTGTTCAGTATGCTACTGCATATGCTGTTTTTGGCCTAAAACTGATGTGTCCATTGATCTTCAGTGGTGATGAATAGAACAATGATGAATGGGCATCCTACAGAGATTGAAATCATTACACCTGTGGAAGATCAAACCTACCTACCTGAGGGAACTGAGATCTTTTAACACCTGTCTTCTACTCAGCCTTGATATGTAGTGCTACCTGCCCTGAGCAGTGGGTCAGTCTTTTGTGAGTTAAGACTTTTTCCACCCCTTCAATCATTTTGACCTATTATAGGCCTGGTTAAAACTGGTTTCCTGCAATTCCTGCTGCAGAGATCAAAAGGTGTGATCTAGACACTTATGTGTATAGAAGTCCTGAAGCCAAACAAGTTGATGTTCAGGTCCCTATAGTTACAGTCACACATCATGCATTCTGGTAGATGGCCAAGAGATGTAGCTTTGTGAGGATACTAGGTCACACTGCATATCATTTGGTGTGCATACAAGATGCAAAATGTCATTAATCAGGTCTTCATTTGGCCACATCTTCAAAAACGAAGATACAAAGCATATATCTGAGGCTCAGCAATTTCAATGTCATTTAAGAGAGTGAATCTAAGAGTTAGGTAAAAACCTTGTGAGTAGGGGATGATGGAAAGTAATGAGTTTCTGAAAACTCCTGGCTAGCCAGCAGAGAAAGTTACATGGAACAGATTTTTCAGCAGTGACTGAAGAAATCCAGCCCTGAAGTAGAAGTTGTAGTAGTGACATTTCTGTCTTGCAGCTATTTTTACTTAAAGACCTGAATAGAAATGGAGAATTAGAAAATAAAAAGCAAAAACTGACTCCAAAAAGCCTAAATACAGCTCATCCTTGTTTTATGTGTTGTCAGAGGACGACATCTCTGAAACTGATGGTGAACTGAGTGTCATAGGAGAAAAACGATCCTGCATGTTTTAGCTGCTTCAGTAACAAAACACATTAATTGTCAAAATAGAGAATAGGAGAAAGGAAGTGTGAGTCAAAGTTGCATAAAATGTATGAATCTAAATGACTGCACGTGTATATCAAACTGATTATGCTGTATAGCTCCTTTGGGAAGTGACGGAAGTCCTAGCACAAAGAAAATTCTTGGTTTTTCCAACCATCTGTGAAATAATATCCACTAGCACTAGCCGATGAAATTTTGTAGAAGTTCACCCATACTGTCTCTGCATATGTATATACACAAGTAAGCAATATATATATGTGTGTGTATGTGTATGTACACACAAAGGCATATTTATATTCATATATATATATGTATATTAAAGAAGGTCCCTCAAGAGGAATATAGTGGTCTTGAACCATCTATTCTTCTGGGTTGAGTTTCAGAAAGTATTTTCTCCACAACTTCTACTCTGTTACATATAGAGGCATCTGGTCTCCTATGTGAAACCACTCGAATAAATAACAAATCCAGGACAGTGTTAATGCAGCTTTTCCATAACCAGTGGTAAGAGATGCCAAAGGCTGACACTAGGAATCTTCATGGAGCAATCTTACTTTGTCCCCTGCCCATTTTGCTGAATTCAGCTGAGCTGGCAAGATGGAAAGCATACTTCAAATTTGTCATGCTAAATTTTTTTTAGCATGCCCTTCTCTATTTATTCCACATTTATGTAATCATTATACAAAAGAAAAAAAAGTAATGGTGTTAGAAATAAAGCATGGCTTACTGAAACTAATCAGAAGATAGGACTAAGGACAGAAAGAATTAAATGAGATTATATCTTTATCATATCTTCTTAATAAGCAATCTGAAAATCTAAATAGCTATTCATTTGCTATTACGTACCATGCAAAATAGCAGCAGTGTCTAGAGTGCATGGGTTGCTGGAAGTAAGTTCAGTAAAGAAGAGGGAGAAAAAGCAGATGGGCTGTTTAACCTATTTGAGATTGTTTGCCTTGAAAAATAAAAGGAGAAACATTTCCTTTATTAAAAAAAAAAAAAAAAGGAAAGAAAGAAAGAAATTAAAAAAGAGAGTTTAAAAAAATGTCCCACTAAAATAGCTAAGAATGAGTTGACTCACTAGATTGAAATAAACCTCATATATTTTAAAATATGGAAATGCATAAATTTGTACTATATAGGATCCAAATCAAAAGTACTTGAAATAAAATTACAAGCATTAGAAAAAGAATTCAATACAATACTCAAATTATTTGACTTATGCAGATATCTAAATTGATATGACATTATTTAGAACTACCATTATGCAAATGTCAGGCTGTGATAAAATACATACTTTCACCAAAAAGGAATGCACAGTGAGGAGAGGAATGCCCCTTTTTGTGCAGTATTTTTTGTTGAAAAGGGTGACAGAAATCCATCGATGCACATTTGCAACAGTAGTGGATTGCACCATGCATGGGAAAAGGAACGCCCATGCCTGAGGAAGATAACTACACCAGACATTATGTTTGAGTACATCACATAGGCAAGCAGTGAAGCAGTGGGAGTAAAACAGTTGAAGAACACCTACAAGGAGAGAGTTTTAGCAACAATGATACTGTTTGGTTACAAAACAAAATGAGGAAAAGGAAAATGATGAAGCGAGCCTAAATATCTTGGTTCTACAGTTTTTATAACTAATATGTTCCTGGATGCAGTTTCTGGAAGAAATAATACTAACATTTACAGCTGACAATGTGACTGAATGAGTGACCTTTTGGTCAGAAAGGAACTAGTCATGCAGTATCTATGAGATTGTTGCAGATTCAAGACTGCTCTGCATATGCAAACCACTCTGTAGGTGACAATGTCTTCAAAAGTCTGGAGAGAAAGAGAACACACTATGAAACTCACAATCTTCTGGCAAATCCCCTAGAAAAATACGGAAATTGCATGAAGCAATCCCTGCAACAATAAAACACCATAATAATAAAATAAAAATAAACTCCACAACCTTGGATACCACAGATAATTTATTTACAGATTATGGTGAGTCTGGAGAAAAGTTCAGCAATTTAGCCATTTTCAACACTCCTTTCTGAAGATGGTGTTTTATCTGATAAAAAGGTACATGAAATACAAATTTGAAAATGCAGAAAATTCACACAAGTATTTGAACACACATGGTGTCAAAAAATTAGGTGAATTGTGGTCAGAGATCTCAGAGATGTGAACGCAGACATAGATAAGTTGTAGAATTTTTGCTATAGGATGTTACCAGTGTGAAATTCTTAGAATGCTTCCTATTCTTGGAAGAAAAGTCCATCAAGGACTATTAAGCCCAAAGCTGCCATTCATATTATACTATATATACACTATATTATTGTTATATTATATAGACTATATTAAACAAAAACAGAAAATTAACAGAGCAGTATTGAACAAAAAAAAAAAAAAAAAAGAAAACAACAACAACAAACCCCCCCCCAAAAAAAACCACAAAAAAAAACCACAAAAAAACCACTACTTCCAGAATGAATCATGGTAACTTATTAGTCTATTTTTCTCAATGTCTTAAATCAATAGTCCAAAACACAACAGCAAAAATTGTACAAAAGTTCAAGGAGAAATTAGCCAAGAAAAATGAGGACAGTAAAAATATTTACTTCAGCTTTGTAAAGCATCTAATCATATCTGTGGAAACTCTTGCTCAGTCTGAGCACAGATGGAAGAGCAGAAAGGTGTCATCAGTGCTACCTGCAGAGTAGTCTCTTCCCATGTGCAGTTGCTAAGCATAGCCACTTCTCTGGATAAATGGAAGAAGACCAAAATCATTCTAAGGCAGTGTCTACACATCACTGCATTTTTTTATGGAATGTCTGAAATATCAAAGGGAAGTTCCAATAATTTGTGGTATGGTAGCTGAGCACACAACCGGATGGTTTACATGAAACATGGACAGCAAGTGCACACCGTCTGGCTAAGGCCAAAGATCCCCAGAGATCACAGTCTGCAAGCTGGACTACCTCCAGTGGAGAACAACAGCATGTAAGAAAAGCAGCTGTTATCCTACAAATCTCTGAAAATCCAGTGTCTTTGGAAATATAATACATCCCAGCCAGGAGGCAGTATAGATGTCAGAAGAACCTATTGTGTACCTACAAACATAAGGAAAAACTTGCTCAACATAAGGTCAAAAATTCAAAACCAAAAAGTGGCAGTACCAAAATATTTGAGATTGTTATTCAGGCAGGTTGGAAAAGGTGTCTCAAAATTTGCTTACACCACAGTGAACAGCTGCGGTAATGCAAATAAATGGAAGAATCTTGTTGCAAAGAGGAATCCTGAAAGTGTGCATCCTTCTTTATCTTTTTTCTCCTTTTTTTTCTTTTTGTTTCTTTGTACATAAGTAACCCTTATATTGTAAATAAATAAGGTGAAGAGATGGGAAGTCCTTGTTTATTTACCCAGTGCTTTGCCTAGGAGTAATCTAAAAAGAAGCAATCATAGCACAGATCTATGTGCTGCAAAGATGAAGCTGACACACATGTATTTTGTATTCGCACCAGAAGAACCCGGTGTCTGGAAAAGATGATCCCACAGAGGTGGAGCAGTTGGATTGGACTAAACTAAGAAATCTGTTTAGCTAGAAGATGGGAATGTTTTGAATTACTTGGGAACCATTAGCTGAGAATCAGACCACATGACAGCATCAAACATTCCAGGTAATAGGAATTAGGGACAAGGTTAATCCACAATGAAGTTTTTCATTTTTCTTTGAGAAAATTCCGTTCTCATCTCAAGAACTACCTTTTCTTGAATACTCCAAGCCTTGTATTTCAGGATTAAGTAAAAATCCCGAGAAAGGTAGAAACAGTATGGTCTGTAACAGTGCATCTCAGAGCAGTAAAAACATGTGTAAACATATCCCCTTTTATGTCAGAATTTGTTGGTCATATTTTACGACAATTTTCTCCAAAGCTTTCTATTAACTTCTCCACCACCATAAGGTGTGTCAGCTTGGGACATGTTCATTCCCTTCATTCCCTGCTTCAGCCTGCTTTATAATAAAACCAGAAAACAGAAATCCTGGCCTGGTTCTTCATAGTCCAAGGGTGTTTATGTAGAGCACAGTGCAATTCTGCATCAAAAATGTGATTTTAAGTATTGCATAAGTTAAAATTTTAAATCTTTACCTTTGAATATGAGGATATGTAAATACAGAACTGCAGAGGACATTTTTAGAGAGGCAAGGATTTTTTAAAGCTGAAGTAAGGAATTGAGGTGCAAAGTTTCTTTAGCGATAAGAAACAAAATTTAAAGGATTGAAATTCTCCGGTACTGTATTTGAATTAAACAGTAATGGGTATGTATTTTCAGATTATTTCAGATTCAGAACTGTTCACATTTCACATTGCTGAATACTGTGTGATTCCTGAAGAGTTAATAACAGATAAAGGGTTGGAAGTAATTTATTTCAAAAAAGTCTTCTAGATATATCAATTCAAGATGCCATATCGAATTTGTACTATTTACAGTTTATCAATCTATCTTTAAAAGTCTATGAAGATAACAAAGCTCTTCATATTTAAAAACCCACATAAGATTCAAAAGATTGTTAATGCTTACTAGGGTTGCAAATGAAGTTAATTGAGAAATTAAAACACTGACAGCCAGGAAAAAAAAAAGAAAGAAGGAAAGACACCTCAGCCATTCTTTTTGCTTCCTTTAGCTAGAATATCCTGATGCTTCTTACAGCCATTCATTAGTTTTGCCATCGTGGGTGAACTTTATGGAAGGAAGAACAAAATCTTTGATGACAAATACCTAACAAGCTTCTGGAGCCAAGGAGCTGTGCCTGCCAGGGGAGCTAGAAAAGAAGGGGGGTGGTGGTGGGGGGGAAGAAGGAGAAATGAAAAGCCGGGAGCAGGGTTACCCACGTTGTAAAGGAAAGAGAACGTGAGGCTGGAAAGCGGATGTGAGCGGCAGCCTGCCAAGACAACAGCTACGCCATCTGCAGCGGGGTCAGAAGTCAGAGCCATCTCTGAAAGTCAGCCCCGAAGAAGACATCTAAACAGAGCCAGGGAGGGCAGGCTCCGTGCTGTGTGAGGATCCCCACCATGCTGCCGACAGTTTCCTGCCAGGGCTGCGCACAGGCACGGTCTGTGGTGGGAATGCCGCTCCACACGAGCAGGGAGGGCTGGCACGGCCCTGGGGCACTGCGGGTGGCTGCAGCACCTCTTGTGGGCCGGGGTAAACCTGCCTCACTGGCACCCTGAAAATGGGACAAAACGGCACCAGCAAATGGGGGAGACTGCTGGCAAGCACAGGGTAGCATCAAAGGCAACCTGGCCACAAAAGCCCTTGCCTGGAGGGCAAAGAAGGGCCAGAGCGTCAGGGAGCACCACCCTGCCCTTGGTGGCAGTTGTGCCACACATGGTTGTTTGGCTTCTCTCTTTGTGAATGTGTCAGAGACAGATTTGGGCATTCTGATCATGGATTCTTGCCAGTTTCGACTTGAACTGGGTTTTCTTTCTCCCCATCCTCCCCCAAAAAATTTACATTGGGAAAAAAACATAACATCCAGCTAACCAGGCCTTTGGTACATGATCTGAGTCAAATGGCAGGGACAATGTGTAGAGTCTACTCTCACCTGCACTTCAGTTTATCATGCCTGGAAGCCAGCCCTTTGTAAATATTTTATTTTATTTTTTTCCCCTTTTTCATTTTTTCTTTTTGCTTTTTCCATTTTTAACCCCGATTTTTCTCTGTTTTTTTTATTATTTTACTTTATGCCTTAAAGTGCATATGTATTCTATCTTGTTCCATGACAGCGTTATATGAGGTATATGAGGAGGGGGTCTTGAAATGCTTCTGTTCTAATAATCCTCTTCCAGAGGCAGAGAACAGGGCAAAAGGCTAGTGAGAAATTTATTGTCTAGCAGGCAGTGTGTAATTACCATGACTAAAAAAAAAAAAAAAAAAAAAAAAAAAAATCCACATGTTAGTGTGTTTGATTTAATGCCATCAAAAGTGTAAGGTTACATGAAATAAATGGCTAATTGGGTTAATTTAATAGCAGGTTAAATCTTTCTTTTATTTTGTGCTAAAGGAACATTAAAATGGTGCAGTTTTGAAGTGGTCTTAGAAAAGTAAAGTAGAGTTTCTTGATAAAAAAATATATATAGTGTTCCTACTGCTAGGTTTATGGTGGGAGCTACTGGCATTCTTCCAGTTCACCACATGAAAATCTAAGCTGCCTGTATAAGTACAGAATTTAGCGTTGGGTCTTAAGGTTTTGGTTGGCATGTTGCCAAAGATGTTATGTATTTAGCTGGGAAAATTGCCTAGAAGTTAATTGAGAGGAAAACACTAATATACATCCTCCACCACCTTAAAAAATTCTATGGATGTGCATATGTTGCTGATCCTTGATAAGAGATGAGTGTTTGCAGTAAAGAATTAGCTTAAAATTGGTCCAAAATTGTCTAGGTTGAATTTTTCAAGTCTCTCCCTTCACTACATTCACAGGAAATAATATTGTTTCTCCTCCTTTTTTAATCTCCCTGCTTGCACCCTCCTCAGACAGGCCAGCAGCAAGCCATGGCACGGTCACAGTCTTCTTTGGAGTGGGCAGAGCTGGAACGTGACAGTGTTGTGCCACCTCCAAGCACTGGGTAAATCTCCCCTTTCCTCTGCCCCAGTTTCTTTTCTTGTGACAGCCCCAAAGCTGATGATATGGCTGGTCGTCTCACTATCACCACCACCCAGTAAAACCTGGAAGCTCACTTACAGAGTGGGCATTGACAGCAGAGGGCTTTTCCTTCTGCACACCCTGCCACGCCGCACATTATCACCTAGCAGAGCATCTTGGGAGCACCAAGGGCCTGGAAAAGCCCCATTACGCTGGGCAGTGAAACCTCAGCAATTCAGCAATTTTTCATCTTGTCAGAAAAATTAGGTTTTTTTCATCTCAATAAGTGAAAGATTGTCTTTAAGCTGTAGTGAGCCAATCTGCAGCAGCAGACCTTAAGTGGTTAATGATCACATCTGTAAGTAGGCTCCAGATCAGACAATAGTCTATCTTTTGGAGCAAGGAGGCTGGAAGGCAAGAGGCACAGGAAAACAAAATTAGGAGCTATACTGAAAGCAAATGAGCAAAAGGCTTTCTTCCAATTGTGACCAGCTGTCTTCTTTTGTACACCCAGTGGATGCTCCTGATGCACTGATCTAGAAGAGACATGAGCAAAGTAGAAACAATGACATTTCGCTACTGTATGAATTCCCTCTCCCTTCACTTAATCCTGTTCTTACTGGGGCCTTGTGCTGAAAGCTGATAATTTTGATGGCCCCTGAATAAAGCCGGTAGCTTGAATTCCTGCCACCAGCCCCAGTATAATGAATTGGGCTAATGAATGCTGGTAAATGGTAGGAATCTGTGACCAGCTGCATCAAGGCAGGTAATACAGCTCAGATTTAATTGGGAGCAGGTATTGGAAGGCTGTATTACTTTAATTGGTGAGGGGGTTTTATAAATGGAAGGGACAAAGTATAATGGACAAATTGTGCTGTACAATAGCACTTAAGCCGGGATTGTATGCATTCGTTAATCTGTTGAGGAATGAGGCAATTCTAAACAATTTTCTCAGTGAAACCAACTCCAGAAAGCTTGTCCCTTTTGTTCTCCCTTGGGAAAATGCAAGATTGAAACAGAAAATACCTTTACCGAGGCAATCATTTGCCACGTGTGGAAAGCGGATACAGCTGTAAACTATGAAAGAGGGATCTTTGTAGTACAATAAAGGATGGAAAAAGAGATAAAGCTGGGGATAAGAGTGGGCCTGTCACTGCATCCAAAGAAGGAATAAAGTGATGACATTTGCAGTGACAGATGAGACTGTAAAGGGAACTCAGGACAATTTAGAGAGGGAAATTTGATATTTAAAGAAAGGGCTCTGATAATTAAAAGTAGCATTACATTAAACTGTTACGCATGTCATTAGTGACAGAAGGGAACTGGTGCCTTTTGAAAAGTTAATGATTCGCACAGACCTGCTCTTGAAACTTTGTATGTAGTAAAGTTCACTTGAACACAGCATACTGTATGCAACACGGCATAAATTTTCTCTGTGTTTCATAGTGGGAAATAAGAAAGTTATATGATAATATGGAAGGTGTACTGTAAATACCATATGCCAATGTGTGTACAGTGTGGGTGTGTATGTGTAGAATCGTTGTACGCTGGAGGTCCAAGGTAGAGTTGAAAACTCAGCATATATAAATATTGTCAAAAATGCTCATTCTGTGGAATCCTTGGAAAAGGCAGGGTGTCTTTTTCTCAAGGCACAGGTTCACACGTTTTATTTTTGTCTTGTTTGTGTTTAACTAGATCTGTTCAACCTAGTGTGCCTATGGCAACAGAAAATAGCTTAAAGAATAACCTCTAAAGGTAGAGTGTATTTAAAGTGAAAGAACACAACACATGCAGCCAATTTATATGTCTGGCGCAGCTGTAATGGGTTAAGAGACCATTTATAACCTCGTTCTTCTGGCGGGTTTTTACCCCAGTGTACTTTGTTACAGGTGGGAAAACAAGACAGATTGTATGTCCTTCAGTGTTCATGTAGGCTGGGAAGTGGGAGGAGAAAAACAAAACAAAGCTGAAAATGAGTGTTGAATGGGCTTTCCCAGGATCCCCAGGTGGGTTTCATGTATTGCCTAATGCTGAAAATGAGACAGATTCAGCTTTCTGTACCAGTTGTAAAGGCTGAATTACCTTACTCTTACTATTGTTCATGACTTAAAGTCAATACACAAAGCTGGAGCTTATTTCAGAAATAGAAATTCCTTGTCAGTAAGAACTATTTTGTGTTCTTTAATATTTTTTCATTTTTACGGATAAGGATAGAATTTGGTCTTAAGCTCACAAAATATTTATATATATGCATAAGATAAATTCTAAATTAAAAATTATATGCAAGAGCAATGTTATTAAATTCTAAAAAGGAGCATGAAATTAATACTTATCCATTAGTGTGAAAGGATCATAATTTTTTTTTGCAGAAATCTGTGGTTAGCTGTGTGAAACGGTAGCAAAGTTCTCCAGAAAGCAGGTGAGTTACACAATAAAATAATCTATGACAGGTAAACAAAATAGACACAGAACTACCTATGTGGTGAGATATCATTCTTTAGCTCTCTAAATAAGATACTTAAACAGTGACAGACACATAAGAATGCAGCTGGACAATAACTTAGATTTTGAAATAAAACAATGTTATTTATATGATCTGAGCCGGCTCTGTTGAAATTCTAAAAAGGAGTACTGACCAATCACTGAAAGTGTCTTAAGATCAATTTTATATAATAATCATGTTTATTTTATATGGAGAAAATAAAGCAGTTTAAGATCACCCTCTCCTCTGTCATATAATATGTTATCCCTGTAGTGCATCTCTCTACCTAATCATATGGTATTAAAAGACACCCAGGGAAACTCACTTCACAGAGGAAAAAGGCCTTACTTTCAAAAAAGCCTGTATTCCTGATCTAAACAAATTAAAAACAGACTCAGAAAGTGTAATGACTTAGTGGGCTTGTTAAATGTTAAATTCTGGAGTATCCTCTCTCTCTGAGGCTCAGATGAATATCTAAACACAAAGGAAAAAAAATCTTTTTCTTCTTCAGCTTGAAGAGAAATAGCCAAATTTCATTAAAGTTTGGATAGCTTGCTTTCTCCGTCTGTGCATGTATGTATATATATTTAAATATGTGTTTGAAATTAAAAAAATGTTTTCAGAAGACAGTTCTGAAAATAGCAGCCCTGTCAGAGTTTCAGTATCTACATCTACTTGTGACTGCCATTAAATTCTTATTCTTCAGACCTAAAGGAACATCAAGGAAATCAAAAACCAACAGTTAATTTACAATTTGAGAAAGGTCAGAGATCATTGTGCTTTGGCACTGAAGTCCTTTAGAATAGAAGTGTATGTTGTGTCCTACTTTTCCTAGTTAATGTGCATGAATCATGACTTTGCAAAGCCAGTTCTGTGGTCTTTGGAGTTAGAGTTCTCTCTGAAACCCTGCTGGAGTGCAGAGCTGAGTAGCATCTCTGGCATTCAACAAAGCTACAGCATTGCTTCAGTCTTCAAGCAGCTGCTTTGTACCATCTCCATGGCATCAGTAATAGCTGGTTATTACTCATCTGTGTTAGGTGAGGTTGGAGGAGAGGAGCTAACACTGACTGGTTTTCTGTCCTCTCACAAGATCCTCAAGTAGGTCTC
The DNA here is from genome assembly GCA_013400855.1 of Buphagus erythrorhynchus. Classification (NCBI taxonomy): domain Eukaryota; kingdom Metazoa; phylum Chordata; class Aves; order Passeriformes; family Sturnidae; genus Buphagus; species Buphagus erythrorhynchus. The sequence goes on along the minus strand of VZTT01027342.1, from coordinate 8,810 downwards.
ACCACCCTGCTCTGTGGCCCATCAGTGAAGCTCTTCTGTTTCTGGAGTACCTATGATTTTCTGTGCAAAATGGCATATAGAGTTTGTAACTTATGCTTGCCTCTCCCAGGAGAAGGACATTAATTCATAAAATAAGTTTATTAACTATCTTCCATAAATAGTATTCTTCATGAAAAATACTTGTGTAGTTATGGGATTCTGTGAAGGTGAGAATGAGAGGAGATTCTGCCAGTAGTAACAACATGTGGTCTGTATGTTGGAAGAACTTAAGGATACGGGCCACTGTACGGTCCAGCTGAACACCTTTTGTATACTACCACTGTTTCTGGAAATGGATGGTTTTGACCTCCTTGTTTTAATAGCTACTCCTCAAAGGTCAGATTATTGTCTGACCCTTCCACCAGTCAGCATGACTAAATGATTGAGTGTGTCACTTGTGAATGCTTGTTCAGCTCCAACATCTGCAGCTGGGGCAGCAGCCTCTGTGCAATTCCCATCATGTCTGGGCTGCACAGGGGAAAAGCCACAGGAAAACAACACCCTGTGTCCTTATCAGGGTTCCAGCATCTCTGCTGACTGAGCCCAGCACAGAGACAGTAGTGAGTGCCCAAGCTCTCCCTTGATGTGATTCCCAGAGCCTGAGTCCTCTCAGTGGTGTTCCCAAGGAAATACTGCACTGCACTAGCCCCTGGGTAGGAGTGTTTGGTGACGGCCTGGTTTACCTCAAGTGACTCTATTTATAAAGAAATGAAAAAAGCTCCAGGTGGTAAAAGTTGCAGAAAGGAGGATAAATGAAATCTGGGAAGCA
>VZTT01027334.1:4600-28174 GCA_013400855.1 Buphagus erythrorhynchus | reverse complement strand
CATTTATTTTTGACTAATCATGAAATTAATCCATCTCTTTTTGCTTATTTAGGACTTCCAACTGTGGTTAAATTAGTGGATAAGGACACATTATTGAAAGAAAGAGAAGAAAAGAAAAAGGTAATTATTTTAAGCATACTATATTTTTAAAATTTAAAGTAATGTGTAAGCTATGGATATTTTTACATTTCTTTGATAATTCATAAGAAAAATCATAGTAGACTACAAGGAACAAGGAAGATGGCATAAGAGAATTGATAATGAAAATTTGAGTGTGTTGGAAAAAAAAGAATTTTTTGGAACAGCTTCTTGAAAACTTTGTATGGGACCTAGTGAATACCTCTTAAGATTTTTTGTTTGCTTCTTAAGATCTTCATACAACTAAGGGATGTTCAGTATTGCATTCAAACTGTCTTATCTTTCTGGAAGAACAATTCCAATGAGAAGCTAATTCAGACTTGTTTTGTTTGTACAAATGAAGTCAACGTTTTCCATAGAACTAGTCTGTATTCATCTGATACGCGAGGGAAAAATGTACTGGCTAAATCTTAATTAATATAGTATGGATTAGTGATATATTCAGGATGTGGGGGCAAGAATTCATGTTACTCTATAAAGCATTTGAATTCACATACACAAGGTCTATATAGAAACCCTACTTTTGGCAGTTCCTAGCATTAATATTTGACTTTGTAATATTTAGAAGTAACACTTCATATGTCCATCTTCAATTTTTCCAAATAATAAAATTCCATCACGACTAGAAATGTTTGGAAGACTTTCCAACATTTCTCCCTCCATGCTGATGTTTTTTAGAAAAGGGAGAAGTAAAAAGTAATTTTTGTCAGTTCCAGATGTTTTCATCAGAGTGACATTTGAGGGCAGTCTGTTTATAGCTGCTGGGTGGGACCTGCAGCCAGAGTGCCTTTTCCCTGGAAATGGCATTATGTTCAGTACTGGCAGAACCCTTGGAGAACTGACAGGTCTCTCCCAGGCAAGTGCAAGATGGGATTTTTAGCAAGTTGGCTAAATTTGGATAATTGTTTCCCTAGGAACATCAAGTGATACAACTGCTGCTTGAGGAACTGTGATAGCTTCACAGTTTCAGGCAAGAGCTTAAAATATCATTGAAATACAGTCTTTTTTAAAAGTCATTTGCAAAACATTTTTCCCCCTAAAATGATAGGACAATTTCTTTTAGGTATTCTTTTATAGGTATCCACTTTGCATGCAAAATGCATTCTGAACGGTTAAGATTGGTTTAACTGTGAATAAAAGCAAATTAAATCAAAGTCATACAGTGGGAAGTATCAGACAATCCTAATTATTAAGCATGGTGGGTTTGCTGCAGGTCATGCTGCCAGATCTGTCTATAATTAGATATCCAGGGGAGCTGGCTCAGGTTTGTAGAAAACAACCAAATGAAATAGTGCATTACCTTTTACTCACTAACACTGCCTCTCACAGATAGAAGAAGAGAAAAAAAAGAAGAAAGAAGAAGCAGCTAGGAAAAAACAACAGCAGCAAGTAAGTAACCTCATTTTGAAGGAAAGTGTAGGCAGCATTAGTCACGTGCAGGAAAGAACATTAGAACACAGGCTCTCTGCCCAGCCTTAAGCAGGTCTCCATTTCTTTTCTTTTTTTTCTTTTTTTTTTTTNTTTTTTTTTTGTGTGTGTAAAATTTCCGGCTCAGAATGGCTTTGGCTTGCAGTTCAGGTTTGGACTTTCAATACTTATAGAGAAGCCATTTTTGAAAACACAACTGAAGCCTGCAAAAACTTATTACAGAAGAACTTGTAGCACTTAATTTAAGTCTATAAACAATATTACTTCCTTAATTGACAAAGTAGTATCTTGCATGCTTGTAACTGTTAGAGAAGATGTTGCTTGTGTCTTTTATTATTTTATTCCCTTTCTCATATCATAAGTATGTGTGAAAAGATTTATTTTTCTCCTTTTTTTCTCTTTTTCTCTGTAAGAAGTCCCCTGTTCCTTATGATTGAGCAGGGAGATGTTTTCTCTCTTTGATTAGAATTCAGATAGCTCAAAAGTTTTGGGCTTTGGTTGGGAAGTAGACAGAGGAGATGAACTCATAAGAGAAACTATTGTTTGCCGTGCTGATGACTCTAACAGTACAGGAAATACATTCCTGTGTTAAAAGAGGAAGAGAACTTTTAGAGAGTACCACATTCAGAGATAAAACAAGATAAATAGCATTTATCATCCACAAATTCCAAGTACCTTTTTCCACTTTTTGAAAAAGGTGATTCCTTTGCATAGGGCAAAAATTACGCAGAAAAGATTCTGAAATGTTCTTATTTACAGATAAGGGAGAGTTCAGTTTGTTTTCAGTGCAGTTACTGCATCTGATTCTTCTGTGACCTGCACAGAAACCTTTGCTTGTCAGCAGGAAACTTGATAAAGGTGGTTTCCTTTGCAGTGAGTTAATTGCTGAATATTCTTTATGGTAGCAGCTATTCACTTTGTGTTGAGTAAAGAACCAAGTTAGAAAGAATCAGATGTAGTTTTTGGAGTTTTTAAGCAAATTATTTTGAGTTTCTGCAATACATCTGTTTTATAAAGTGGTTCTCTACAGGTTTAAAACAGTTTTTCCCCCAGATAAGCACAGCTAAGACCTACTGAGTTGTTTCTCACTCCAAGTTTCTTTTCACATAATAAACAATTATGTGAAAATAATTATGAATTGAATGCTCCTTGATTTTGAAATTATAATCTCCTTTTCTTTTTGCATATGTGACAGGTTGTCAATAATTAACTGTAATGTTAATGCATGTTTTATATTACAGGCAGCAAAACTGGAAAAAATGAAGATTCCACCACATGAAATGTTTAAATTGGAACTTGACAAATATTCCATGTTTGATGAAAATGTAAGAGACTTTTCTTTATATAGGGAGGGGTTTTCCTTCCCCAGTTGTACATACTTATTTGTATATGTTTATACCAATCTTGTTCCAAACCTCCAGGACAGTGCTATGAACATAGCAAGAGGAGGGAAGGAGAGAAAGAAAAGGTGATATATGAATTTTATTGTGCACTGAGGAGCAAGGTCTCTGTTAGCCATAATTTCAAGGGTATTTTCCTTCTACGTTCCTTTGTACATTCATTGTACATTTCCTTTGGCTCCCCTTATTGCAAAGCAAAATATATATTGTGGGTAGGAATGTATATGATGTTGATTCACAGAATTGCTACTCTGATGCAGGATATTTATTTGCAAGTACAAACTCCCCAGCTCTGCCAGAGCTGTTTCTTGGAGAGGTCCTGTGTTTCCTGTTTTCTTCTACCCACTGTTTTGCTCTCTCTCCTGGCAAAGGCTCTCTGAAGGGGCTGTATGCATAACTTCACTCTTGATTGCTCCCCTTGGGGATGAAAGGGTTACTTGGAAAACATAAAGCACTGTTTCTTCGCTTCTATTTGATTTGGGTCATTGATCCTGGTTCTGCCTCTCCCCTTCACCTACACAAATTCAAGCCCTGGGGACAAGTCAGAATGGAGAGGATAAATACTGGAAAATACCCCTGCAAGCCAAGGAGAATGTCCATAAAAATGCTCATCATACTTTCTCCATCAAGAATATAAATCTCTTACTGCTTTTGCTTTAAGCCTTGAATTCAATCTGCTAGTATGATTAAAAGATTATTTTAACCATCTGTTCAGGAATTAGTCATTATTCTCTTAACTAAAACCATCTAGAAGTTAGTGGTCTAAGATTCCCTTATGTGGCTCAGGACAGAAGATAAATACACCGTTATGCCTCTTGTTTAGCTAGGAAGGGAACATTCAGAAATAGTCAAAGTTAGCTGTCAAACTTCTAGGTGACTAAAATTAGCCAAGATACCCCCCTTCCTGACAACCTGTCATTATGACATTATCTCTCTGTCTTATTAAAACATAAGAAAAAAGGCAGTCCAAGAATTTATCTTAAATACTCTTTTTTTTTATATATATTTCAGGGATTTCCCACCCATGATACAGAAGGCAAAGAACTTAGCAAAGGACAAATTAAGAAGCTAAAAAAACTTTATGAAACCCAAGAAAAGCTACACAAGGAGTATCTACAAATGGTTCAGAATGGAAGTGCAAATTGAAACCAACAGGACTTTTTATTTAGAAGGCGAGTGCTGGGTTCCCATTTAAGAAGTGAGCATATACTGATGCTCAAATTTCTGTTTACACTTTCTATTATGTGCAAAGTAAAATTCCTGTTTACGTGGGTTAGTAATGTAATCTGGAAAAGTAATAAAAATACGTCATTAAAAAAAAGCCAACCTCTAAGAAGTTTCTTCTCAGCAGTAGCAATAGTGGTTGCCAGTTCTGTTTGTGGAGGTGCTGCTCAGTCAGCAAATGCACATAAGGATTCTTGTTCATTCTAGCTGTCCAGGCTTTGGTTAATTTGTCCTGCATCCTGATCTCTACGACCCAATGTTACAGTCAGAAAAATGTATTGCTTAATAGGAGCTGAGTAATTTGCCCTACAGTACGAACAGTATTTTCCAGATGACTTTAGTATCTTTACATAAGCAGGAAAAGTGGGTAGTTCCACTATGATACTTACTTTAGCTGCTGTTATTAACAACTCTCATAAGTATACCCAGAGCACTTTGCATAGTAGAAGTTTACAGTCCCTTTGTTGAAAAAAGGGAACAGATCATCAGCCTGCAGTTGCAGTCAAGTGGGTAAGTACAAGGCAAATGCACCTGCATTGAACAAACAGGTGGGAAAGACATGAAGGTCTGATGGCAGAGGTGGTGTGTTCTTGGAGCTATTCCTTCAAGGAAACAGGAGCCCTGCCAAAGTACCTGATTACCCAAAGTACTCAGTAGCTAATTACCAGTTCAGAGCCATGGGGAATTAACAGAGGTTTTCCTACTAATAGACAGTTCGTGGATTGGTTTGCAGTTAGGGAATACAGCTAGACATTGCCCTGTATTCAGGACTGATGTTTTTAACATGATGATTTAACCCTGAGATAAAATCCTTTCTGATGTAGTATGGTCACATTGTATCTGCAGGGAGAGTTCTTTGTTGCCTAACAATGCATTTCACTGGCAGAAGCTACTAAATGAACTAAAGTTCATGAAATCCTAAAAAATATCTCACCTACTTCGCAGCTGCACAGATCAGCCAAGTGTCTGATTTGCAGAACTATATTCATTCAGTATTCTGAAGGTGACTTGCAGAAAGTTATACTGTGACACCTCTGTTTTCTCAACTCTTAGGTTCATGCTACAATCATCAGGCTATGTTCCTTTACTTAATTAAGAGTTAAAACATCTTTGCTTTTCCTTGTTATTTTTATATTTATATTCCTTCTTCTGAGGAATGAACACATTGTTTGGAGTAACAGAAAGGTCTAGTAGGTTTGGTTTGTTTTCTAATTTGTCTGTTTTTGCCTTTGAAAACATACATGATGTTAAGGTCAGTAAAGCAGATGCATCTTGTGTACAGAAAATAAAATCTGTTGTGAAGTACTTGTATGTGAACTTTGTGTAATGAGAAGAATATTGACCTTATTCCACAACCATCTTTTTGAAATGTGTTTTACAGAGCTTTTCCTTTAGCTTGCTATTGCTAATTTAATCAAATTTTGCACTCAATAGTTGATTATACTGCTAATTTCTAATTAATTTTATAAATGCATGTTTAAACTGCACATCAGGGCAACTTCTCCGTCCTTTGGTATGAGAAGAAACAAGGTTCAATTACATTTTTTTGCAGCTTTTTATATCCTAACCCCCTTTGGCATTATCAGCTCATCCTTTTCTTCCCAGCATGCTTCCTGAAGATGCATCTGCACTCAGGATATCTTTGAAAGGATGAGACATGCCTATGCTGCTTCTGAAGTTGAAACTTAATGTCAAATAGTGCCAGGAATTTGAATACAGAAATTGTTTTTGGTGATCTGAGTTAGCACTTACTTAAAGTGAGTTAGTGCTGTTGATCCATTGCTGCACTGGACTGTAGTTTGTGACATCTCCATGATAAAATCTTGGCTTTTGGCCCCACATTTCGTTTTTTCATTTCCTGCTATGTTTTTAGTAGAACCTAATCCAATTCCATTACTTACCTACTCTATCAATGTAAAAGAATAGGGTGTTTTTAAAATGCCCTTTTTTCCTTCCTAAATGCTTCATTTTGTTTCTGGGACAACTCCTTGCAGGGATCTTGGGAGCATTTCAGACTCACATTTTCCAAAGGTTATTTTCCAATCTTTCTGTATGCTTCCCACATGCACACACTGCTTCCACCTTCCTTTGGTATGTTTTTTTTTAGATTCAGTATGCATAAAATCCTTGCGAAGGAAAACTTGGTAGCAAACAAAGAATGCTGCAGCCGGGCTTGGATGCACAGTGCTTAAGATGACTTTTTCAGTGTGAGCATGCCTATTGATCTGTGGGATTAGTGAATTGTACAGACAATACCTATTCCCTGGCAATCTCTCAAGGTGGCACTTAAGTGAATTCTACTGCACTTGCTTTGTGAGAGAGACCTGGCAAGCAGGAGAAGGGAATTGTAACAGCAATGGTCTTCAGTGTCTCAGTCATCTGTCTCAGCTAGAAAAAGGGAGAGAACAGACTACACAGTATTTTAATTTTTTGGTTGTTTTTTTTTTTGTGTGTGTTTTTTTAAAGGTCATGTATGCATACACACTCTCAGGGAAGCCAGTCTGAAATATGATTTTCTAAGCATTATGAAAATAATGAAAATCCTCATAGCAAAGTCTTAGAATTTTAAAATATTTTAATTTTCTGGAACAGGGACCTTATCTTGCTCATACAATGTGGAGCTTTTCATTTCCAACCTATCAAAGAATTTATTCAGAGATGGCAAGGGAAGATAAAAGAGTGGTGTTTCTGTTTTTAATTGCACCCTTGGCTGAAGGCCAAACTTGGCAGCAGCAAATTTTGTTTGTCTCTTGCTCAGTGTGCCTTTCAGCCTTTCTGATGTGAATATTCCCATTAACATCAAATGTGAATACTGCTCCACTCAAGAGAACAAATTCCTCCCATCACTTAGTTTGCTGAGATACTGGTAGAAAAATCTGTGAATTCTTCAGTGTGAACTTGATGCTACCAATCTTTTCAAAGACTTTCAACTGGTGAGTGCTGATTACATTTATGCTACTGCCTTTGACCTGTTTATCCTAACATTTTTATTTGCTGTCTCCTGTTGCACAAAGGCACTGGTACACTTTAAGTGTTCAAATAAGCAATTCGCTGCCCCATACAATGCATAGCTTAAAATGTAGAAAGAGAAGTTGAAGGTAAGTTTAAGCATTCTCAGCTGGTGGTAGTTGTTGGACCAACTTTAGCTGCCTCTTTAATTACACAACTTCTACCACACAAATATGGGGAGGAATTTTATTCCACTCTGTGATTTCACAAGGCAATTTCTATATGTACCACATGCATAGTACTTAACGTGCCTTGAGACAGATTAATTAAGAAGCATGTCAGCTATTTAGTGCCAAGACTGTGCTTAGCAATGATCAAACTTCTTCCTCTCCTGCAGGAAGAGCCATTGACAGATGAAGTCTTATATCTCAGATTAGGCTGTGAATGTCTGGCATCTCACCTAGTGAGAGCAGTTTCCATTAATACCCACCCAAGGGCAGAAGACACAGACAGTTTTAATGCCAGTCACAGATCTCAGCCTAGCTTGCTCTCCAGTGTCAAGTGCATCTGTTTGGCAGCTCTGGCAGAATCCATTCCCTCAGTTCTGGTTCTCCAAGCCCTTGCATGTGAGGCTGGGTGCTTAAATCGAGCCAGGGTGATTCAGCAGATATCTGTTTGCAGCTCTCTGCAGGGTAGCAGCACCTGACAGCAAGATGACTCCACTGATTGTGCTTTATCCACAGTCCTGGAGTCTAGCACTGAGGTTAGACAACAGTCAGAAAAAATCCCTCATTGATCATGGCAGGTTTAATGCCTTTGGAGAGGGACACTAAAAATCCAGAGTGTAAGGTAATTGAAATGTGTGTTTACTTTGATATACAGGTGCAGAAAGGTGCAGCTAGATTACATAGTCAGGCAAAACTTCTTACGTCTTCATAGGAGACAGTTTGGAGTTTGTACTCAGCATCTGAGTGACTTTTAACAAAGAATACGTGATAACTGTGAGCCAGCAGCAAGCACAGAAGTGTGGAGTAGGAATACCTTCAGATAAACCCTTCTTTCAGAGTTCATTATGCTCTTTTTTGGAACACTGAGAATCAAGCATAGTCACTACCATGCATAAGGTTGTCCCAAAATTAAGGATTAATGGAAATACGAGAAGGCTGTTAATCTGCTGAGGTTAGAAAGAGGACTGGTTTGGAGAAACAGGGAAAGGGAGCTGGAAGCAAAGTAAAGAAGGGGAACCTCCCACTGAACATGTCCTCTGGCCCACCAAATCTGCTTGTTTGTGCAACTGGCTACAACATTCCTACAGTTCTTCCAAAATTATCTCATTTTTAATTACAGTGTTGGTATCTAATTAAAGATTCCTTGGTTATTCCTGTAACTTAAATTCCCACTGTAAATGATTTAATCCAACATTAATATATTGACTCATTGTTAATTTATAAAATATTGGTCTCATTGCTTCCAAACACTAGTCCTTACAGAAATCCAAGCTGCAGACCTGGAGAAAACTTTTTAGAACAAGAGAACTCCCTGACAGTAGAAAAGGGTTAGAGGTTTTTTCCCAATTGAGTGAAAGGTGACTAAAACTCTGGAGGGGGCTGCAGATGCTGAAATTGCCCAGTTCCTCACACCAGTGCTTTCAGATTGCCATGCACACAGAATGTGGGGTTTTCTGGGCTTGCTTTGTGAATTGTGTCCGAGCTGAAGATGGGCACTGCCATGACTGGCCTTGCAGCGGAGGAGCTGGAAAGCAGCACCACATTTCTCAGGCCAGGCACAGTGCCTCAGAAACTGCACAGATCATCTCCCAGCATGGATAATCTTAATGACAAATTGCAATTACTGAGGCATGGAGGGATCTCATGTAATCGCTGAGACATAGTGGGATAGCCCGCATGACTGGAATGCTGTCATGGGTGGCTGGGTACTTTTGAGGACAGGCCAGAGAAGATGCGAGGTGGTGAAGTTGCTCTAATTCTACCCACGGACAGATGAATGAGTTGAGAGTTTATGATGAGAATTAAGGGCTGATACAGTGACACCATTGTGGGTGTTTGGGACAGGCCCACAGCCTCACAGGCCCCGGGGCTCCAGCCACCCTGATATTTGTTGGAGTGACAGCAGACCCGGCACATACAGTCCAGAAGGTTCCTGCAGATTACTGAAGATACCTTTTTGCTGGAGGAGCAGAGGAGGAAAGGTGTCAGATCTCAGGGTTAAGATGGCCCTGAAGCCTGGAAAAAGTCTTTCTTCCCAGCCTGAGCCTTGATGAAGGAGTCAGGAGACGTATTTTGTGCTTCCCAAGGTTGTTTATTCTCTTCTTATCTATAACATTCTCTTTCTGTCCCTGCGAGCTCCTCTCAGCAGGATGGGACATGAAGTTCTGTGCCTTTGTGGGCTGGCACTGACCTTATATACTACAAATTACGTTTACTACGTTTACAATCCCATACCAATAGTTATCACCTATGTTGGACAGTGAGTGCCTACTCTAACCCAATAGAAAAGTGCCACCCTCACAGTAAAGCATGGAGGACATGAAGAAGAAGAAGAAGACACGCCCAAATCCCTCCATTTTGTCCCTTAAACCCCAATCCTAAATCCCCTAAATTCTACTTTTCTCACCCTATAACAAACCCATTACTATTCTACTTAAACCCTTGTGGCCTGTAATTCTTCTCTCAGAGTTGGTAACTTTTCCCTCTGGTTTTCCTGGACTCCCACAGAAAGGGGTGTTGCTGTCACTTTAAGAACGCGGGCACGCCCCGCATCACGCGCTCGCCTCGCGCGCGCCCGCGGCTCCGCGAGGCTCCGCGCGCCCCACTCCTGCGTGCTCTGATTGGCCGAGCGCCGCACGGCGGACAGTCAACATGGCCCGCGTGCGGCGTGGCGGCCGCAGCGCCGCCGGGGCCAATCGGCGGCACCCTTGCTGAGGGAGGGGCCCGCGCAGCGCCCAATGGGACGCGTCTTTATTGGCGGCGGCGCTGCCCGAGCGAAGAGGTTGCGAGGAGCCCGGCGGCGCTGCGGCCTCTGCGGCGTGAGGGGCGCGGGCAGGTGAGGGCGGGCGGCCCCGGGCTCTGGGCCTCGTGCGCTGGGCACCGGGTGCGGACAGTGGACGGGCCGAACCGGGCGCCGTCACCGCGGCGCGGGACTGAGGATTCTCTCTGGGCCCGCTCAGGGGCCGAGCACGGCGGCGGCCGCAACCGCCCGGCGCAGAGGCGTTTGCGCGCGGCCTGCCGCGGTTCCATTTTAAGGCCCCTTCGAGAAGTTGGGGCCCACGGAACGGTTCCCGTGTTGCTCCGTGCCTGGCGGAGGGTAACGCAGGAGTACCGGCCGCATGTATGGCCGCGCTGCCTGGCAGCACGCCCGCCCTGTCCCCGCCCTCCCGGGGGAGCGGGGGAGGAGGAGGGCGGGAGGGCTGGTTGTGGCGAGCGCTGCCCCCGGCGCTCTCCCGCCGCCGTGCTCGGGTTGAGTTAAGGCCTTCGCTGCTCGGCTGGGGTGCGGTGCTTTCGCCGGACGTTGTGTTTCCGCAGCGCAGCGGGCGGTTCGGGGAGCTCGGTTTTGCATTTTGGCTTCCTTGTCTCCCAGTTGAGGGCCCATTTGAAATTTTTCTTTGCTGCTGCGATTGTTTACTACACACAATACCGGTGTCCGTATGATTTGCCAGCCTCCCTTCCTGTAGTATCTGCTTACGAGGCTTTAAAATATAAAGGTAGAGAAGCGAATGTGGAAATTATGTTGAAACCAGAATCACTAGGCAGATTTTTATGAGGTCATCTCTAAACAGAATAGTTTTCCTTTAAGAAAACTTCAGAGGTGAGCCTAAGTATTCCTGATGTCTGGGGCTTGTGGAACAGGTTAATGAGTTTCTTCCTCAAAATAATTTTTCGTGATCCTTTCTTACTATCCGTACGGAAAGTATCCAAATGTTTCGTGTGTGGCTTCCCACGCAGTTACATCTCAGTGCCTCTGAAACGGAAGCTGTAACTTTCCCTTCTCATTTGTTGTAGTTACGAAAAACACTTAACAGCTGTGGGCAGTCTTCCTGTAAGTTCAGGAGCCCTTCAGTTTCCTGTTTTATATTTTAGTTGTGTTCAGAAGGTTTATGCAAGGCAGAGAAGATTTATTCCGTGTACACTTAAGTTTATGAGTACATCTTGCCAGTCTGTAGATCTTTCCCTTGGATTTGTGTCCTTCAGGTTTTGTTCTCCTTAAGTTTACAGTCTCCTGCAGTTTTAAGTGATTGATGGTGTGTGACATTTGTGCCAGACAAAGTTGCAGCAGTAGCCTGCCTTGTGGAACAGGGGCTTGATCTGATCTCCATCTCCAAAGCTTCATCTGCATGAGTAATTTGAAAACAGGGAACTGTCCAGAAGAAATGAGGCACTAATTTGGCCTCTTAATGGTGGTGGAAGCAATAATAACAATGCCTTCTGCTGTTATTTCCTTGGGTTCTGGTTGCCTTTTCATGTCTTCATAGCCTATAAAGTTGCTTGGAAGGTATTGAAGACAATGGACGTGAAGGCTCAGTGCTTTGGTGTTGTTCTTTTTCAACTGGTGTGCACTTAACTTTATCTCTAAAATTACCTTTCTCTCCCCTCCACTGCCCTCACCAGCTTGTCCCGAGCAGTTTTGTTGGTGACTCTGTGGCAGTGAAATCAGTGCAAGGCAGCTGGAATGAAACTGGGAATGACAAGCTTTCTTCTAAGAAAGTTGCATCTCGTTATTTTTTTATATACTTCTTTTTACTTTCTAGTTGCCAAAGGCACAACTCCAGGGAATGAAACAAGACTCGCGAGTATGTATTTGCACCAGGGAATGATGTTTTTTTTCTTATTTTCTTTTTTTTTTGTGTTTGCTTGTAACTTGGTGGGTGGCTTTTGTCAGAATATGCCCAATTCATGTCTGTTCCAGTGGAGATTAATTCAGCTGCTATTAAAACATTATTCCATGTTTTCCAAACACACATTAGGATCTTGTCTTCCCTCGGCAGGCTTGAGAAGTAGTTCCCTGCAGGAAATACAGCACAAAGAGCTGAGCAGAAGAATTTTTATGTGGAGTAGAGTCTGTTCCATTAGCTCAGTTGCTGGGCCTAGGTTGGAAGCCACAAGTCTTTGAGGGTAATTTTTAAGTGATGCGAGTCTGCATTTTTAGTTGCCTACTGTTGCCTCCTCTGATAGTGATTAGGATCATATAACTTGTTGGCTGAACTCTGATATTAGGGCAGTTTGCAATGGTTTTCCTTTTTAATTGTATCTTTTTTTCCCTGCCTTCTGTTGCCGTGGAAGAAAAGATTCATTTATGTGCCTTTATTTCTTCAGCTGTGAGACTGTAAAAATTTGTTTTGCTCTAGCAGGTGGTTGCTGGCATTGCCACTTTCTCTTGTTGTGTTTCAGGCAAGAGGAAGTGTTTGGAAGTAAATCTGCCTGAGCTGGTGGAACACCTGCTCAGCCAGAAGCCCCTTTATTTTGTTTCTGGGCTTAACCTGCAGGGTGGGCTTCTAGGCTTATATGGGAGATGTAAACAACTTCTGTGGAATAATCTGAAGTACACTGTTAGTACTGTTGAAGACTAACAAAGCTTTTCAGCTCTATTTGGAATGGTTGTTGAAAGTGTTGCTTTTGCAGCTGAGAGCAGGATTCAGCATTTTCCAGATGGAAGAGTGCATGCAGTCTCTGGGCTGCTGCTCAAGTTGGCATTAGCACTTAGGTTCTTCTTTGGTAGCCCTCTGTTGGAAGCTGGGCCTGAGATCAGCCTGTTTTGCCTTCATACAGTTGGAGAAATCAGACCTGTCAACTCTGATGAATGACTGAAGCTACTTTTTGTTCTGAATTTGACTCACAGACTGTCTGCTTTTGTGAAAGCTTGGTAGTGGAAAATACCACCTGTGCTTCCCTGTGGCAGGTGGTGATTACTGGAATTTGTGATCAGCTTTTTAAAATGGAGGTAAAAAAATCTCAATCTCTGTTACTGAAATACATGTACAGGCTTGGCTACTTCACCACAGAAAAGAAAGAACAGCAGAATAAGTTAGACAATCTGGCTCCCTCTGGTTTCTCAGGAGAGTGAATTTAGATATTGGGGGTTGTGGTAGCTGTGCTAAACTTGGTTCCAGTCATTGTTAATAACAGGATTTTAATGTCTCTCTTTCCTCTGAATTTTCTGACTCCTGATAAATAAGCAGCAAATCTTTATACAGGGGATTCTGTCGTCCTAGCTACTGTCAAAACCCCTTATCTTGGTAAATAATTTTCTTCTCTTCAGTGTTCTTTTTATCTAGCAGCAGTTTTAGGCATCTTGTAGAGTGGCAGAAGCAGCTACTCACAAAAATAGCTCTGATTAGACAGACAAGTGAACCATTTTTCTGCTTGGGTGATAAAAGAAAAAAGTCATTTGGAAGTTATTGTAATTAATTCATTTGAATTTTAATTGGTTTTTGCTCAAGAATTCTATATAGGCAGAGATGAAAAATTCATTGTTTACTACGACGCTGTCAAGGAATTAGAAAATAATGCATTCATGTCTTCCTCTTTGGCTCATTTTTCTTTTGATAGAATGCTGAGCTAATCTAGGAAACTGTGGCACTTAGCTTCAGACTGAAGACCGATGATTAGGTAGAAATGCATTAGTACCTGGAGTATTTAACAGAAAAAATAAGTTCTAGGAGTTTTAAATCACCTGACAGACTTCAAAAACTGAGCAAGTTTCAGTTTGAGTTGGGTATTGTGGTAGCTACTTATTTTACTGTGAAGGATTATGCATAGTGAATTTCTTAGAAAAACCAGCAGTAGTTAATTTGTATTGAGGTTTTAAACAATGACCTGTTCTATTTTCATCTTCTGTTGAGGTAAACAAATTACTGTTCAAGTATTTTTAAACACTACTTTTCAACTTGTAGGTGGATACAGGGACACAGATGGCAGATAACAGGTATGTTGGACTGTTTTCCTGAAATCAAATCAAGGTGGGTAGAGCCAACTTATATCTGGTGTTCTGCAGGAGAAGTTTTAGTTTGTTTTTTTTAACTTGTGAAGAGTGGATTACCAGACTTGGACAAGAATACAATGGTAATATTTTTCTAAGTGCTCTAAAGAACTGAAGAGCCTTAGTGTTTCTGTGATCTGTGTGATTTAAGCATGCAAAAGGCACCTTTTTTTTTCTAGTTTATGTAGTATTTTTTGAGCATACAGTATTTCTGTGGAACTGCTGCAAGTCCATATGTGCTGCTACTCTTCTGAGGCTTAGAGTGCTGGATAAGCTGGTCTGTCCATACCTGATAATACCTAGACATATATGTGATATCTCTTCTGGTTTTGTGTGTGAGTTAGGGTTAATTTCAGCAATATCCAGTGTGCATTTTGTGACCTCTAAACTGGCAGGGAGCACAGGGAATACTGGCTGGCTGTTGACTCATGCTGGGCCCTCTCCTCCAGCACAGGAAGTGAGATGGAAGACATTGCAGCAGGGAGATAGGGAGGCCGGAGACATCTCTTTTAGAATAGGAGAGAATGTTTTTATCAGAACAGCTTTTTAGAGAAGTTGGAAACAGAGCTTTTATCTCTTGTTCATCTTCCTTTCGTACCTGCATCCTTTCTCATGTTTTTCTTCATCACTTACACTGAAAGTGTCTTGTATTTTCGTTTGTGAGTAATAACATTTTCTTGTGCAAAGTGAATGGCCACATAATTCACAGACTGAATCCTACACATGGATGGCCAGCCATTCACTTAATGAGATTAATTTATCTATCAAAGGTTTTTGTTTTGCCTGTGCATCCTTTTCATCTTAGATCTAGTTTCATATCCAAACTTTGGAGTTTTCACAAGCTTGAAGACATAAATATGTCTTTTATTGGCATACTCGTCTATAAAACTTGTCTGTAGTAAACCAAAAATTCAGAATAACTTGTTCTTAAATGCTGACATTTATGTAATGTGATACTATTTTAATGTGTTACCCTTTGAATTCTTTTAGTAAAACAGAAGATACTGCTTCAGAGTCTCTGGAGGCTGCTAAAAATGCAACCAACAAAAAAGGTAAGAAATACATAGTAGTAGGTGATATTACAGAAGTGGAATAAGCCTTTATAGTCAAAACTGAAGATGTGTTCACAGTTGAAAGCAAAGCAGTAGGTTTTAGGCTAACTGTTCACTTTCTGATGTTTTCCATGTTTATTGCAGCCAAAACCAGGGTGAAGGCTGTATTTTTGTATGTGTTGTGACTGTGATGCTTTACTATTGCCTGAAATGACCCACTAGACCTTTGCAATACGGCCTGCGAAGACTGGCTTGTAACTGTGTATTCTTTGTCAGCATAATTATCAAAATGAGCAGTGCTGTTTGTATGCTAGTTCTTTACTGTCTTGCTTCTCAAAAAGTGTATCTTTTTAGAATGTGTCTTGGAAATTTTTATTCTCCATTAGCAAGGTCTGCAGATAACTGCTGACTGGTGTTTTTCAAATTAATACTTGCTGTGTGCAAAAAAGCTACAGTTCCATTGTTTCTTCAAATACTCAAATTTATAACTTATAGTGAAAGATGTTTCATGTATGTGATCACTGAATGTTCTTTAGGTCTCCCTTATTACCTTTTTTTTCTTAAGAAATCCTTTGTGACTGGCAGTTGGAAATCACATGAGAACCGGTAGACACCATTGAATAATTCTTGAAGTCAAATTGGATTGAGAAAGAGCAACAAAATCCCAAATAAATAAGAAAAACAAAGCAATACACAAACACAAGCATATGAAAGCTTCACCATTTTAGTGTGTGCTGTGCAATTTGTTGGGTTTTTAATGTTTTGGGAAAGGAGCACTGAGAAACAGTGACAAGATGTGAAAAACAAAAGTCTTCATACTGTGACACCATGCATGGTCATTAGTAAGGATTTTTAACACCTAACCAGAAGCATTTTAGATCTGAGCTCCTGTAAAAGTAGTGTTCTGGGAAGTATTGTGATGGTTGAGGAATCTTACAGATTGTAAAATCATCTCGAGGTAAAAAAATTAGTTGTTAAGGTCACAGTGCTCTGCTGCTTATTGTACAGTGCAAAAAGTTGGAAGGGTTTTTTCAGGAGTCACACTAATTGGAAAAAATAATGGAAGTATAAAAAAATTTGGAAGTATAATTCAGTGGTTCTCCTCCTGCAAATTTGTGTGGCTTTAAAGGTATAGCTAATACAGAAGGAGGATGGAGAAACTTCTATTTTGTACTTTCTTACATAAAGGGAAAACAGGAAGTTTGGCTGTGTTGTCAATGTACTACTTGTTTGTGAAAGCAACTGATAGCTTTGCAAAGAGAAAAGTGCTTTTTCTATCATTATCCAACTTTATATTACTGAAATCTGGTCCTGAAGTAGTTGTTGTGTTAGTAGTAAAATACTATTTTCACACCTCAAATAACAATGGTATTTGAAGTGTGAAAATAGTGAGTATTTTTACTGTGACTGCTCTTAAGACACAGTATAATGCACTATAAATGTATGCAAATGTGTTTAAAAGAGGCTTTCTGTCTTCATAGAAAAGCTGGCAGACCAAGTGATGCAAAATCCACAGGTCCTGGCAGCTCTTCAGGAGCGTCTTGACAACACACCAATCACTCCTTCAAGTTACATTGAAAAGTAAGTACTGGGCATGATAAAATTCTTGAAAGACTGAAAGTATAATAGAATATTACTGTGTAATTAAGGTAGAAAATTAGATTAAATTATTTGCTAAGAAGAATGGTTTACTTAACCTGTGATTCATAGTGTCTTGCTTCTGGAAGGAAGAGTGAAGTTCTACTTTGTGCAAACTTGTAAACAATTTTGTCCCGTTCAGTATTTACCGTGGCCATTTATTGTTTTGGATAGAAATAACTCCCTTCCTTTATTTCCTTCTGTGACCGTTTCTCTGACAGGGTATGTGATACATTGGCTGATGATTTCTGTAAAATTTCTGCTATCCTGGATGTATTGGAAAGTTCAGGATCTGCATATCCATAGTTTGAAGCTTAGTTTTATATTGACTGTAAAGTAGATTTAAATGCTGCCTTTAGTAAATACTTACCCTTTTATTACTTGACTGAGAATAGCTGGTTGTAGACCTCTTTTTAGAAAATACACAAGTTCTATAAAGAGATCTTTTTTACATGTCTATATCTAAATGTTTAATAATTTTAAGTGCAGATGGGCAATGTGTGCTTTGAGTATGACCCATGAATCAAAGCTTTCTCCTGTAGAATGCATGGTTCTTATTTCTCATAGCTAGATCAACACAAATCTAGTCTCAAAGTTTAGGTGTAAACAAAGGTATTAATTTCAGATCTCTGAACTACACGGGGAGGGTAGTGGCCCCAGGGAGTGGAACAGAAGATAACACCTTTGAGAACAACTTGGGTAGGAGAGGATTCTTTCAACTTTTTGAAATAGGTTTTGGAGAAACATGTATGTTTGACATAAGCCTTTTATTTAAAAATTTCACGTAGTTATAAGCAAACTATTTCTCAGTAGTATGTGAAATAATGCTGAGGCAAATAACTTTTAACCTTAAGTAATTTTGGCTTTTAGTTTTCCAAAAGCAGTGATAAGAAGAATTGATGCCTTGAAAAAGCTCCAGGTGAAATGTGCCCATATAGAAGCTAAATTCTATGAAGAAGTACATGACTTAGAGAGAAAATATGCAGCACTCTATCAACCTCTTTTTGATAAGGTGGGAAAATCATGTATATAATTTTTATTTCTTTGTTCCTGTCAATTCTGGTTGCATATTTATAATTTTACATCTTCAATTACATTTTTCGGTTTTTTAACACAGAGAAGAGAGTTTATTAATGGGGAAGCTGAACCCACAGATGCAGAGTCAGAATGGCACAGTGAAAATGAGGATGAAGAAAAACTGGCTGTGAGTATAAGCTGGGTCATCTACTGTGAATATATCAGATTATCAGAGTTAAATTATTGTCCTTGCCATTGAAAGAACTTTTATGTCAGTGATGTGTTCTTGTGATAAATACACTGTTATGTCCAGTGAAAGCTTCTGCACCATTAATGTAGCCTTTTTTCGAATTTGTGACTTGCGGGAATTGGGGAGTTGCCTTTTTTGGCACTGTTCGTAACCTGTTAACAGCACCTTCCTGCTAATGGGTTCCATTCCAGTGCAACATGAAACCCTAAGATAATAAAAGACTGGTTGGTTCTCTGCCTGTCTCCATTATTTTGGGGGACATAATTAGCTTTGATTTTCATAAATACAGGTGAGACACTTGTCACACAGTCATAAAGCAGAATTGAGCTAACAAAATGTATGCTTGGCTAGTGGATTCCTACTTGTCTGTTGAGTAGGTGCTGTCTAGATTTAGGAGGCACAATATAGAATGTAGGCTGCCTGTTACTTTCCCAGCATCTGGAGATGTGTGCTCAGGCTTTGTCTCAGAAAAGTGACCTACTTAGAAAACTCTGTTTGCCATTCTGTCAGGTTTTCTTTGCATTTTTTCCTTAGCCTGATTTCTTCTACGTTTTTTTTTGAATGCTGTTCTGTATTCAAAGTGAATTGTTGTCTTTGTTTTTACTGATCTCCTGAGATTTAGCATGACACAGTGCTCCACGTGCATGAGCAAAAAACGTTCCTTGGTCTCTGTGTAAATACAGCATTGACAGGCCATATTCCACACAATAAAATCAGAAACGTGTCTAGATGGGAAATAAATTGTAGCTTTGTATTCTTGGCTTGTCATAACCCTAGCAAGGGCCAAAAGTTGTAAATATCTGCTGCTATCTAGTGGTGTAAAAGGAAAGGTGCAGCTAATTAAGACTGAATTTCCAGGGTTGTTTAGGATTGAGAAATGACTTCCTCATTTTTTTTTTATAACATTTGACATCAGTTATGTGGAGGGCATCCTGTTTCCTAAAAGAGTAATAATTAGATGCAGCATAATAATGAAAAATACCTGTAAAAAACAACTTTACAAGTATTCTACAAAATGTGGAAGCTAAAACAGCATTTCAGAGGGCAAAGTTAAATTTTAAATTCTTAGATGAAACGCTGTAGTTGGCTTATGGACCTACAGAAGTGAGATTAACAGAAAAATAGAAATGCATTTACATTTCTTTCTCTTTATAGAAAGTGCTTTAATTATTTCTGTCTGTCAAATCAGTGAAGCAGACACTTGGTCTATTTAGTCTTCATGTAGAGTTTCAAATGAGTTGAAAGTAAATCTGAATTGTGTATATGTTCAGTTGTTTAAATAAACTTTATATCTCAACTTCATTTGCAGAGGAAAAAAAAGTAGATTTCAAATATTCCTTAAACACAGCTTCAGAGATGGCAATTGTTTTGTACTTCTGTCTCTGTTTATTAAATATACTTTGAAGTCACAGTTTAATTTTTCAGCTATTTCTGTATTTCTTCCCCAGGGAGACCTGAAAAATGCAGTGGTAATAGATGAAAAAGCAGAAGAGACAAATGTCAAAGGAATTCCAGACTTCTGGTTTACTATCTTTAGGAATGTAGATATGCTAAGTGAATTAGTACAAGTAAGTTCCCACTCTGAAATGTGCAACTTCTGTTGTGTTTAAATGAATTACTGCTTTTCCCGTTAATAGTCAATCCTTGTGGAGTATGAGTCAGTCCTTTGGTGTGAGACACCAAATCTTTTGAGTCTTTGGAATCCCTGAAGATGCTTGAAATGATGGACAAGCATTTTAGTTTAATCCATAAAGGATTATTTTTGCCAGGTTATAAGAATACCTGTGGATTGGCTGAATTCTTGTTAAATAGCTTAGGTAGTTATGCCTGCACTTGTATTAATTGCTTTTAATGCTGTTAAAGAAGAATTCCCTGATGTGTGTCTTCTGTGAATCTCACTGGTAATAAATACCCTGAATGAAGTTACTGTATCTTCAGTAATACATCCTAGCAGCTTTGTTTACTGAAGATGAGCCCTAAAATGACTGATAATTTACAACTATGATTAAGAAATTTAGATCCTGATCTTTACTTTAGCTGTAATTGTTGAATTAGTTACAAGGTTTGATTCTTTCTTAAGGAGAAACTGTTTTTCCAAATATTGCCTCCTGAATTGAATTTTACTTTTTTTCTGTTTAGGAATATGATGAACCTATCTTGAAACATCTGCAGGATATTAAAGTTAAATTTTCTGAAGCAGGACAGCCTATGGTGAGTTTTCTCTGCTCGTTTTTCATGGAGATAGTAAGGAAGTGAGCAGCATTCCAAAATATTCATTCAGCTCTCTTTGGCTGTAGAGTGTGTGTGGAGGTTTCTTTCTAAGCTATTATTTTCATGCTTTGCCTATGAAATATTTATCTTTAGCTTTTCTGACTCTTTGCTCTTTCATTCTAAGCCTGCACAACTCTGACATTACTGTAGTATCTAGATTAAAATTCTGGATGAATTCTGTCCAGTTTTTGCTTTCTTTTTCTCTCTCAAGTTCAAGTGTAGTTGCTCTTAGTATTGCAACTACATGGATGCTTTTGATTTGAAAGAGAATTGTAGGAGAAATTCTGGGTATCAAATATTTTATCGAAAGAGATGTGACTCAGTAATACTAATCAAAGACAACGATTATAGATATTGTGCCTGTTGAAAAGAATAGAAAATATACTGGATAGTATTTCAAAAGTGTGCCTCGTGAGTATTTTTTAAAGTACTACTTCCTTTTTTATTTTTGGAGATTTTTTCTTGTTTAAGTTTGATGTACAAAAACAGATGCTGTGTTTGTTGAAAAGTTGTTCTACTGCTTATTAAATTTATGCAGACTATACTTATTCCTTGAACTCCCTTTGAAGGGGAGGCAGGGAGAAGGATGGAATTTGAGCCTACACATACTTTCTTTAAATTTTGTCATTGTGGCTTTTTTCTTATATTTGGTATTTTTTGTTTTCCCTTATCGAGTAATGGTGTTCTGATAATACCTGAAATAAATGCAAGACAAGCAACATAGAAGATTCACATAAGAAAGATGGAAGGACTTTCTCAGAATAGCTTTTAATGGTTAATAGCAAGTTGGTTTTGGGTTCTTTTGGGTTTTGTTTTTTATTCCTTATTGTCTTTATTTTGCTAGTACTGAAACACTCCAGCTGATAATAGGCAAGAAAGTAGTATGGCAGAGAAAAACAGAATTAAGTTTCTAAAGATTGCTGGGGCTTAGGGGAGAGGATATGAGTTTTATGAAGAAATATGGATATGAATTGTCTAAGCACAAACTAAGGTATTCTAACAAGTCTGTTTAACTTGAAGCATATCTATTCAGTGGCATTTGGATGAAAGGGAATAGGTTTTTTTTGCCTGCGTAATTTTTGTGTTCTCATTCAGCTTTGTTTTATAATTTAAACACTGGATTTTTCTGGTCTTGCACTGTTCGTAACCTCTTCACGGCACTTTTCTGAAAATAGGTTCCATTCCAGTACTACATTAAATCCAATAATGGAAGGCTGACGAACTCCATGTCCCTTCTGTATTTGGAGACAAAGGATGTGCTCCTAGCTGCTTGACTGAAACCTGTTCTGCAGCTGTGCATGACTGTCTTATCTGCAATTCTTTGTTGAAAATTGGTGCAGCAGTGGTAGCTTTGCACCGTGTGAACTTCACACAACCAGTGTGTCATAGATACACTAGTTCTATTGGGGATTAAGTTTTGCTGCTGAAGGAATACACGATAATTAGGAATTTTTTGATTTACTGTTGACCCAAAAAAAATTAATCGTAGTTATGGCACTCCAAAAGTGGATTTACCTGCAGTTAAAGTGCTTCAAAGTCTTGATTGTTACGGCCTGCACATAGAACCTTCTATCTGCATGAAGCATAAGTGACTCCATTACTATTTGCTTTTACTTATTTATAACCATGTGGATAAATAAATATTATTTATATGTACATGTATTTTAGAATTATAATTTCTAGTTACGTATTTATTTCGACATCAGGATCCTTAGCTAGCATATTCAGATCTCGGTGATGCATCTAGATAAAATTTAAGTAGCTTAAAAAAGGCAGTTTTCTTTTTTTTTTAGTTTCATGAGAACATATTTGATTAAGAAAACCCCAGAGATGTCCAAATAAAGAGTGTTGGAAAGATTATTACAACACTTCAAATACTATGTGGAGCTTGAAGCTTCTTGTCTGCTAATTAGCAGATGTACAATGAAATGCTGTATGCAGATATTTTTATCTTGCTAGCCCTTGGGATCCTGCATGCTAAGTAGTGCCACTGGTTGGTTATTTATAGCCGCAGTGATGGTTTATGGGATTATTTGGGTATGAGTGTTCGTCACTAATAGTGGATAAGTTTGTAACTCTTCCCCTGAGCATGTTTGCCAGAGAGAGATTAGCCTTAGCTGAAGACAACCTCCAAACCATGCAGCTGTCTTGAGTTGCTTTAAAGGGTAGTAAAGCTGAACTAGGCAGTGTGAAGTCAACACAGATACTCCACTGAGCTGCTGTATCCCAGTGGCTTTCTGTCCTTAAACAGGGGACATGGGGTGGGAGGGCCGCTGTTGCCATTGGTCTCCATTACTCCTTGACCACTCTCTTTGGCAGGTATGAGTCATGTGAGGAGATTCCTGGGGTCTTAGGAAGATTAGGGGCCTGTGGGAGATGAGTGAGGGATAAATATCTGTGATGAATAGGCTGTTGTCCCGAGTTATTTATCTTGTCTGTGCATGAATAGCCTTGAAAAATTTCGAGGATGGCAAGGCAGACTTGGTGATAACAGACATTTTTCTGGCCTGAGTCTGAAGAATTCCTGGGGAAGTATATTCAGGGTCGGTCTTTTGGCAGTCATGTAGTCTGTTTTGTATGCAGATTAGGGCTAATTCATAAGACCTATTACTGGGAGAGTAAATAAAATATTTAGGTAACTGTTAACACATGCTGTGGCTGGGCAGTGGTGTTAGAAGCTTTGGCTTTCAGTCCTTCTGTTGTGCTGAACTGACCTGCAGACTTTTTCCCCCTTCAAGCTGCTAAATCAATGTTGCCAAAAACCTTTTTCCTTTGTTTCCCCTATTCCAAGACAGCTTGAGTTCTGGTGTACTTAAAAAGTTTGTGGTTGATCCTGAGTGCAAAGTGACCATATACAGCATTGTGCAAGCAGTTTAGAAACCTTTACAGATCTGAAAATTGATGCATCATGGATGTTGTGGTTTTCTGTAACTGGAACCTTTTGTTCTCCATGTAAGAAACTGAATCTCTGCAAACAATCTTTGGGTGCCAGAGGAGGTTCAAATATGACCAGAAACACCTGCTTCAGGCTGTAAGCTGTTGAGACATGTTGGTTGTACAACAGTTTA
The DNA here is from genome assembly GCA_013400855.1 of Buphagus erythrorhynchus. Classification (NCBI taxonomy): domain Eukaryota; kingdom Metazoa; phylum Chordata; class Aves; order Passeriformes; family Sturnidae; genus Buphagus; species Buphagus erythrorhynchus. The sequence continues at coordinate 4,746 of VZTT01027334.1, read as the reverse complement.
TGAAGTCAGTGTTCTTTTGCAGGATTTTCTATTATCAAGTGGAAAAAACCTCTCTAGTTCCTGGGGGAGTGTGCTATTTAAATAGACTCCTGCAATCTAAATTGTGCTTTAATTGGAAATAAAGCATGATTCTCTTAAGATTATGC
>VZTT01027331.1:9427-21379 GCA_013400855.1 Buphagus erythrorhynchus | reverse complement strand
TATATATAATTATGCATGTTCTGCATCTCTCTGTTTTGTGCTGATGCTTTCTTAAAAGCTAGAGCAAAAAGAAAATAAAAATTATCCGTGAAATAAGAATCCATTTTAAGAAAGCAAATATCCATGAAAATGACAGAACATTCATCTTTGAGAAGAATAAAAATGGACTTTAGCAAAATAACTATTTGGAAAATCTCCAGTGTGAATGGAGGCACTTGAAAAGCATGAATTTATTTATTGCATATGCTATTCTATATATATGATATATATATTCAACAAGCACTGCTTTAAAAATTGCATTTTGTACATTCTACAGATGCTAGTTTTATAGCAGTTTTATAGTATATATATATATACAGTATCAGTCTAGTAAAATAAAGAAAATACTTAGAGGCTATGTTCAGTTACAGCTATGGGGCAAGTTTGGGATACCAGACTTGCAAAACCACATTAGTTACATTTAAATAGGGAAGTTCTTGTATTTCCTTTCTCGATATGGCTGCAACCATATTGAATTTTACCGCAATCTAATTGAATCAAAGTACATGGTGCTGTTTCCCCTTTCATAATTGTATTTAAGAAAGGTAATAGCTTCTGCCTTTTCACTCCATTAAAAACACATTGTGTTTTGTAACAATAGATACTGAGGCTATGTCTCTCAAGAAGGCCATTATGCAAATTTTCCGGATATATGCATACAGGCTCAATAGAACAAAAATCAAATTTTATGTATATGTTTGCATTTTGTTTTCCTTGTATGTGCATGGCTGTCTATACACACTTGTGTAAGTGACTTGGCAGATGTAGGCAGATTTTTTTTTTTAATGGGAACAGACAAGGAATCAGTTTTGTTGCAATGCATCCTGCCTGTAGCTATTTACAAGAAAGCCTACCGGCCCTCAATAACGTGAAAATCTTCTTGAGAGGAGCAATGCCATAGTGGTCACTGAACCAGAGAAATTCAATTTGCCTACTGTAAAGTCTGTTTTGTCTGTCACAGAAACTAATTCAATCCAAAATTACTTACTAGATTCAGCCACACTAGTCAGGGAAAAGTGTCCAGTACCTATCAACAGAGTGGGGCTCATAGGTGGGAACTGCCAGAAGCAGTCTGTGTTGTTACTCTATCCAGAGCCTAGACCTGCTCTTTTCATCAGAGTTGGAGTTCACATTTAAGACTCAATTCCAGCAATTTTCCCCCTCACACTGCGAGACTGAGTTCTGTCAAAACAGCATAACCGCTAGGTTATTTTTGGTTCTAAAACTGATTTTACAGTAATATTCAAGGAGGAAAAAGGAAAATGAAGACGAAAAAATAGACATAGTAATGTGTAGGTGTGGAGTAAGACATTTGGTCTTACTCCATTCAGCAGGGCTAAATTTGCAGACAGAAATAAACAAGTGAACAGCAATATGTTCATATGTTTTGAATAGTTTTCCTGGGTAAGTCTGACAGAGATATGATTTGGACTGTTTTTCCCCCTTCACAGTATGGAGTTAAGAAGATCCACTTCCTAATTTTTGAGCAGACTCTTCATTTAAGCAACTGAGAATATAGACCTGTTCATTCTTCAGTCTTGTCCATGTCAGATTAAAGTAAATACTGACACGAGTTTCTTTTGAAACTTAAACTCATTTCAAAGGGTTGTAACTCACCTTTCCCCACTTCCACAAAACAGGGGGGAAGAAAATAAGATGGAAAGCTTGTGGGCTGAAATAACGTCAACGTGAGATCATTCACCAATTATTGGCACAGCCAAACCAGACTTAACTTAGGGAAAATCAGATAATATATCACCAATTAAAATAGAGAAGGATTGTGTGAAAAAAGAAAAGGCAAAGCTGAAACACCTTCTTCCTACCACATCCAAATTAATTTCTTTATTCCCAAGTCCTCTACCTCCAGCCCCTCACAGGAACAGTTCAGGGGCATGGGAAATGGGGGATGTGGTCAGTCCGTAGCAGCTCCTCTCTGCTGTTCCTTCTCCTCACAATATTTCCCTGCTTCTTCATAAATCCTTCCCATAGACAGTAGTCTTTCAAGATAAAACTGTTCCAGCACGGGCTTTCCATGGGCTGCAGTTCCTTCAGGAAATATTCCCATGTTCTAACATTGAGTCTTGCATGGAGTTCAATGTGGAAAATCAATTTTGGCTCTGAAGTTGCAGTGATTTACTATCACAGGAGTTTATTTTGCTGTTTAAATCACCTGGGATTTATTTTCTCCTGTGCAGATGACACATGCAACATCACAGCCTCACCAGTCAGTCTTCAGTTTAACACCAAGTATAGGTTTCAGGTGGCTATTTTGTGGTGATAAGTTAACAATGTATAGATATAAGTAATTCTTTTGCTAGTGTAACAAATGAATTGAGTATTGAATTACAGAGTTAATTTAAAATTTGAAAACAGAGTTTTGTTTGTGTGATTTTAATGTATTTGCCATAGACTATTTCACCGATTAACTTTGGCGACTTGCTATCAAAGTGGCTTTGAAATTTCAGGGGTCCTAGACCTCATGCTGAACTTGCAGAATTAAATACATAAAACACTTCATGCTGCCATCTTGCTGATTGCCCATTTCCACTTAACCTTAAAGTGTACTTATAGTGATTCCTTTGAAAAACCTCTTGATATTGTTTTAGTCATTAAAGCATTTTATGCTTTACCATTTCAGAAAGGTCAATTGAGATGAGGGTACAAACCTATTTTTCTTTATTTTATCTTCTGGCATTTTACATTATTTATTTTATTTTTCCTTTGGGGCTTTATTAATTTTATTTGTTGACTTTTTTGGGGTGTCTTTTTTGACTAAGTACAACTACACAGAGGAATTAGACCAGCTTTACCCTATGGTAGAAACTATATTCAAAATACTGTATTTCCTTTAAGAAATGAAGATACTTGTCTAGTTTTATGGTGAATACTTTTTGCTGATCTTAGCCATAAATGTGAGAATGTTGTCACAACAAATGTACTTATCAAGGAGATATCAATTAGTCTTTCCATACCTTCCTCCTTTAATGATGCAAAAAGAGTATACTTCCCAAGAACATCTTCCAATGACTTCTTTTCTGTGAATACTCTTAAACATGATAAAACATTTATCATCTTGATACTATATACTCAGTTTAATATACAGGTTTAATGTCAGAGAATGTGATATATAACCTTAACAACTAATTTCAGCCTGAAATGCTAATATTTCTTCATAAATTCATAAAGTATAACTCCAACAGGTTGTAGGAAAGACAAGAAAGTCCCATGAATTTGTAGGAAAGAATGCTATCAAAGAGAAGACAGAGTGTGGCACTAGGATTTTAACTGCTAAGATCTCCACAAAAATGTATGATACTATCAAACTTTATAATAAAAAAGAGAATGCTGAAACTTTTTTTCTTTAAATGAGATAATAAAAAGATCGCCAACCGTATCTGTCTGCCAATTACACTATTGAATAGATTTAAAAAAAAAATTGGTGGCACACTCTAGAGCTGGTATCAGTTGAGGCATTGATAACTCAGCTGAAAAAGAGCATTCCTAGAAAGCAATAAAAACATTAAATTATCCTGCTTTTTGAAGTTGTCGTGTAACCTTATATGGGGTCTTACCCAAGGTCTCCTGTTCCTCTTCAGATTTCATCTCAGCTGAGGCTTGAAGTGAATGAACTTTCAGACAGAAAAAGGAAGATCTGAAGCATTTTTCGGCCAGCAAATTAGAAGAGTCTTAGGAAAATATTTCTCGGAGACTGGGGTTAAGAGGCTGGTTTATGAGACCCTTCTACATCATCACTGGACCTTCGGAGGAAAACTGCACACTTCTACAGGAGCACTGCTTCAACAGAACCACATCTGTCATCCAGGAAGACTGCAGCCACCATTTAATGGGACTGCTACTAACACCCTGACTGACAGGGTGTCAGGTTGTATTCTGACTGTCAGTGTTTTGGGTTTTTGTATTACTGCATTTTTATTTTAATTTTCCTAGTAAATAACTGTTATTCCTGTTCCCATATCTTTGCCTGAAATCTCCTTAATTTCAAAATTATAATAATTTGGAGGGAGGGGGCTTACATTGTCCATTTCAAGGGAGGCTCCTGCCTTCCTTAGCAGACACCTGTCTTTCAAACCAAGTCACAGTGGTAGCAGGTTCTTCTGGTAACAGTTAGGAATATAATCTGACTTTGCATTTGATGGATGGTGATTTGCTTCCTTTGTGGACTAGGGACTGTCACCCATTTAAAGTGTGTCTAACAAGACAGAAAACATTAAGGACAGAGTAGAGAAACTCTCTCTTTTTTTCCACGTTCCCCCAGATCTAATGTGTATTGGCTTCTGTGGAAGCAGAAAGCCCCACAGCAATAGAGCCTATCCCTCTCCCCTGGAGGGAAAGCCCTTAGGCACTCCCTCATTGTCATGGGTACTGTAGATTTGCTCCCAACATGCCTCTCTGTTCCATGTTAATTTGTGGTATCCTATTGGCCCTTCCCCCCTCGTACCGCCCCTGAGCCCTCAGATGATTTGCTGCTGCTCTGCCCCGCCTCCCTGGCGTTCCTATATCCACCCTGCTCCCTCACACTCCTGAGCCAGCTCGTCCCTGGACCCCTTCGAGGATAGAAGAATGAATTCTTCGCCTTGGAACGCCACATGCGGGTCCCATCTCTTCCCTCCTTGTGCTGGCCGAAGTGGAGAGCTCCTGAAGAAGCTGAAATTGCTCCCTGCCTTGGGAGCGAGATCAGAGGACATCCCTGTGCCTCGGGAACGTCCTCCCCAGGTCACTTCTCCAGAAGGTCACGGCACTCCACCACCGTCCTAGGGCCCGCCACGACAGGCTTCCATTCGTCAGAGTATCAGGAGGAAAAAAGAAAAAGGATGGCTGGATCCCTGAGGAAAGTCCCCTGTTTCTCACTGTGTTTGACATTCGTTCAAGCACAAGGATTTGACAATGAACTTTATTTTCCCCATGTGTCAATTCAAGGCCAGCTTAGTTATGGAAAGCAATCTTTTCCTTCTCATAAACAAATAAAGAATATAAAATTAAGGGTAAAGGAATGGAATGGGATGTGAAAGGAATGTGTAAGTTTTTGGTGCTTCAAAAGAACACACTGAAGTTGTTACTTTAGGAAGGAATTGTCATTCCCATCCAATACACCCTGTATCATTTAATTCTGTTAAGTGTATTAAGATATGTTATTTTAAATGAACTTAGAACTAAAGTCCCAGCTAATACCTTTTTTTCATTATGTGGGTTTGTCATAAAGTTTTGTGGACATCATGTGAATCTTATTACTTTACTTCTTTTTGCTTCCCTTATATTTTGTATCAGGTTTTGCATAAATGCACACATACGTGAAATATGTTATAAAAAATATACACCATGAGGAAAAGTAGTTATTATAAGAGAAATGCATTGACTCTTTCTGTTCCAATCTATTCTATTCTAGTCTAATCTAGTCCAGTCTAGTCTAGTTTAGTCTAGTTTAGTCTAGTCTATTCAGGATCACATATTTATGTAATTTTGCTCTCTGCTTTTGATAGTGATAATAGAAATAGTTATGTCTTGCACATCGTGTTTTTAATTATTTTTCAACTATTTTCTCTGTATTCATACTAAACAGAGTTCTCCGAGTTTTTTAATCTGTTATTCAGAACATTATGTGTATCATGTTACCTTAACACTGGAGCATAAGTATACATTGTACAACATAGGACAGGATCTATTCAAAAGGTATTTGTATTAAAAATGGCAGGAATAAAGAAAAGTGTTTGTATAAGAGCAACAGAGAAGAGGCCATGTAGAGTTTTTCTGCTTTTTGAGTAAAACCTGTATACAATTAAGCATCTCATAAATGCAGTGCTAAGGGTTTTCGTTTGATGTTGCTTGTTTGTCTGGGTGTTTTTTATTTTATTTTATTTTATTTTATTTTATTTTATTTTATTTTATTTTATTATTTTATTTTTATTTAATTTTATCTTTTTTACTTATTTGTTGGTTATCTTTCCTTTTTTTGGGGGGGGCGTGGGGGACTTAGTAAGTGGTTTGCCTCCTTAAAAAGCTTTTTCATTCCTATCTCAATAAAAATTTGCTGTTCTTTGGCGCAAGGAATAGCTATGACGTTTATAAAGGTCCTTAATGTTATACAGTAACTAAAGGCTACAAATGCAGAAAAATCCGATGTAAATGTCGCTACTTAAGTATAAGAATCTAATTTTAAAAAGGATGATTTCTATTCATTGTATTTCTATTGATCCTTGTCAATCCACTTAAAAAATGTTACTGCACTACTTTAGGCAAATGCAGCGCACTTTTTTCATGTGAATCTATGAAGCTGTCCTTTTTGTATGTGTCCTTTGCATGTATTCCAAAGTATAAAAAAGAAACACAGGGTTGTACAGATTTCTTTTAATTATGCCAAAATTATTTCTACAGGCTGTCTGGTATTTCCAATAGGTATTATGGTGCAGGTCTTTTAAAAAAAAAAAGGCAATCACAAACCATCTAGTCTCTGCTACCCTTCCTAGATTCTCCAGGGTCTATGGTGAAATGAATATAAGGAACACCAACAGAGTTTCAGGATTTTTAGTGAATGGCTTTCCCTGACCAAAACTCTGACTCTGTATACTGGGAAATGATGTATTTGGCTTGTGAACTTGCCATACGTGGAAGCCAGGAAACAGCTGGCTTTCGGCTCCTGCCTCTCCATGAATGTTATTGTAGTTCCCTTGCCAGCTTCCCTTCCCTTTCCAGAGTCTCTTCCCTTTGTTGATTGAAGTCTTGGCTACCAAAGCCCACCCCAGAAACTACCTGTCTCTAAGATTTCCTCTGGGCTATGAAAGAATGACAAAGTTACTAGTCATGTGGACTATTTATATACGGAATGAAACAGGTGCTCATATGTACTAAAAAAAATCTCCCTAAAAATGCATGATTGTTTTCCTGCAGTTCTAGAATCATTATTTCAGATGGGAGTTTTCTCATTTTCCTACTAGTACCTGCCATTTTATATATACTTGTATGAATATTGCTTCATTTAATTGTTGTGTAACTCACTTACTGCGCAGCTGCTAATAAAATCATGGTAAATTGCCCACATATTTACAAAACCCGGTGTTAAGTGTGAAGAGGTTTTGCTTTTTGAATAACTGAGGGCTCTTGGCTTTTGGTTGCTCTCCAGGCATCACATAGTCCAAGCTATGGTACATCTGTAATACAGATGTACCACTCACTTGTATTAGTTCAGACAAGTGCAATCCTTCTTTACCAAGACAACCTCGAAACTGCCATGAAATGAATTTTTCTTTCTCAGGTGACACACTTTTCATACAGAAAGAACATTGATGACAGCTACATTGACATAGAACTGTGTAGGACCATCTGCCTCAGAAATCTTAGTTTCTTCCTGTGTAATAATTCACAGCAATCATTTCTGATCTATTTTTCTGTTTGTTTGGACATTTTGAGAGTCAGGGTATTGTTCATTCTGTCTCTTTCCCCTTGTCTCCTTCTCTGTGCAAAATTTTAAGTAATATATGTCATGCCTTTTTAAACTTCTTGTAACCACTGACCCTCTCAGAGCTGAGGCAGGACATTTGCTGGCAACAAATCGCTCCACACCTGCGTTAGCGAGCAAGCATACAAAGTAATCCACAATCAAAGGCAGGCAAGAATCAGGGTGCCACAGACATAGCTAAATCCTGAGCAGGAACTTCAATGTCCTCCTTACTCCCCATATTCCATTGTGACTTTAACAACTAATAATTATTCCAATAAGACAGTTTTTAATCAGACCTTGTGGTAGTCCTTAACCTATATTTTTCTAGTTAGTTATGTGTAGTGTGAATTCTGTGTTTGTTTCCAGTCCATTTCCCTTTTTCAGTTTCAGCCTTCAGACCACTGTGCAAGGTTGATCAGTCTCACTGAGGCATTCTTTCTTTTTTCTTTTCTCTTTTCTTCTTTTCTTTTCTTTTCTTTTCTTTTCTTTTCTTTTCTTTTCTTTTCTTTTCTTTTCTTTTCTTTTCTTTTCTTTTCTTTTCTTTTCTTTTCTTTTCTTTTCTTTTCTTTTCTCTTTTTTTCAGAAAACACTAGTGTATAAAGGAAATTTAAACTTTATTAAACCTCTGTCTTTTAATTTTCCCTTTAATAATGAGACTTAGGAGACTAATAATGAGACTAAGGAAGTAACTGACTGCAAGATATTTGTCACAAAATTACCTCTATGATTATTTTAAGCTGATTTTTTAAGCTTAGCTTTGTATTACATGAGGCCATCTATATGGTCACACGGGATTCAGGAATTAATAGCTGGTTGGTGATCTTGAACTTCCCTGTCTATCAGCTGGCATCCACTCTTGAGAAGGGAGGTGCTTAATGGCTTGCCTTGCCCCCCAACCTGACCAAGAAGTTATATTGACTGAGGTTACTATATTCACCTTCTCTCTTACAAGAGTCTGAAAAGAACAGTCAACCCATTCACAGTATTCAGCAGCAGTGCTCAAAAGACTGCACAGTAAAGACTGGACATATTATCTACATATCTTAGTGTTATAGTTGAGTTATTAAATTATTAGAAATGCCTCTATCCAAATTAAGGGCCAAATGAGACCGTGTGCCAAAGTCAGTAGTACAGGTTTTATTTGATAGTAAATACACGAGAGAGAGAGAGAGAGAGAGAGAAAGAGGAAGAGAGAAAGAAATAGACAAGAGGGGGGGGACAGAAAGAGAGAGACACAGACAATATCACCATTCTGTGGATCCCACCGGTGTCCTCATAATCTTCTCTATCTGGTCTTCTTGGTGGTGAGGGGTCCCCCCAAGAGCATGGAATCTAATGGATGCTCAGGCCAGGTGGGAATGCCCAGGTACCTCCCCTGGATGGGGGTGGGTACAGTTTGACCCAGTGTCCTGCCAGACTCTGGGTCTGTTGCATTACTTTGCATCCTGTGCAGTCCTGTGGTGCAAGGCCCTAGGAATGAATCTGGGGAGCACTTCGGGGGTCTTTGATGGATTTTGACACCCCCTGAGCTGCCTCCTACGTGAATGTCCCTTGGATGTGGCTTTCCTGTGGTTGGGGTTTCACAGCTGGCCTGGTTTGTGTAAGAAGGGAGGATGGGTGTTCAGTGCCTCTGACCAGAAATTATGCCACACACCTGAAACTTCCTCCTCCTGCCACCTTGTTTTGGGGGAGTCTGTGTAAACCTGGCCTCTGTGTGCTGTGGTCTCCTCCACCCCAAACCCAGACACAGGATGATTTTCTGCTGCATTTGGCTTTCTTGTGGATGTATTCTTTTCCCTCAGCCTTGTTTGTTTCTCCCTAGACCTGAGATGATCAAACATTAGTGTCCCCTTTATCTTATCTGGGTGGCTTTGCTTGAAGTCCAAAGTTCCAGTTGGGCATTTTCAAGGACGAGTGGGCTTCTGTGGTTGTAGCTTCTTTATACAGTTTTTGGTATAATGGGCAGAATTCTTTTATACCAATACTTAAGGTATGAACCATTTCAGCTTCTGACACTTAGAAATATTTATTTCATTTCTAGAAATTAGACAGATAGACTGAAGATGGTTGTATGGCCATAAAAGAAGCTTAATTTAGACCATGGGTAAATCTACAGTTTTTTATTCCAGGTGAAGGCTTTGCTTTCCTTGTGAGAGTTAAAACATTCTGATATTCAGGTCCTGGAGTAAATCTGCCAAAAACATCAAATTCCAGTTCATGACACCATGGACTGAACTGAGAGTGGGGCCACCAATCCCTAAAACTATGGGTAGGGCAGCACTGATCCAGATAGACAAACTGAACCTTGATGTACCAGATAGATTTTCTGCCAGCACCTTTTTCAGCTTTATTTTTATGTTTATTTAACCAGTGTTTCATTTTTACCCCTTCTTGTCCTCTTGAGATGCATTAAGAGAGATAAAGAGAGTGGAGTATTTAAATAATAAACTCTTAAACAAGAGGAACATTATCTAATTAATCAAGTTTCTTTTATGATTGAGTCATTTTGTCCTGAATTTTGAGGCAGATACCATGAAGTTTTTCAACAGTATGCACCATAAAGGGGAGAATCTTTCTTAATAACACAAATCACAACTTAGGCTTGATAAAAAAATCAGCTCTGTAAAGTTATCTCAAAATATGCAACTTGCAGTAAAAAGACCTACTTTAGGATGAAAATCCTTACCCAAACTAAAATGATGGCTATAGTGCTGTAATTACTTTAAAACTACTTCACCTATTGTGAAACTTCTCACTGATTTTACAAAGCAATTCTAGCATCTATAAGGATGGGTCCACATCACAAAAATTTAAACCAAGCATATTACAGTCTGAAAAATGAGGATTTCTGTCCATTGCCAAAACAAATTATTTTGACTTGCTTTAAAAATACTTGGGGGCTCCTTCAAGTATTATCATGGATGAGTCATTATAAGACTTGCAGGTTCATACATCACTGCTCTTTGCTGTCAGCATGAAAAATAGGACTTTTTGTTTACTTAAAAAATTGAAATGTCATGATTGTGCTGTTGAAAAATGAGCCTGGAAAAAAGAGTGTCCTCCCATTTTTGAAAAATGTATTTTTTATTGAAGCAAAAGAGATAGGAGAAGAAAGAGATTATGTACACCCAGGGAAGAAGACTATTCTCTATTGACACAGGATGAAGGGTAGTAATAATTATAGCTGGGTTATTGAAGACAAAGTGTCCAGAACCAAGTTCGGAGCAGATGACAACAAGAGTCAAAAATTAAGGTCTCAGCGTAAAGCAGACCTGCCTGTGAATCCCCAATAGATACATAATTAATAAAGGCATGATGAAGTAAGATTCAGGTTTCTTGATAGAGTGAGACTCCTTGGTTAGAATGCATCTGTTAATAATATAAAAATCCCTTCTGGAATGGGAGTTTAATAATTCTCATTCATGCTTTATATAGTAGATCACAGCAGTAAATCAGCATTATGATTTTAGAGGGTGCAACTTACAAAATATAATATATGGTTTCTGGCATTTCATTTGTTTTAAAATAATTTTAAAAATATTCTGTAATATTCATTCCCAGGGGGAGANTCTTAATTTTTTTTTAATTTAAAAGCCTATGAAAAGTAATTTAGCTGTTGTGATGGGAGGAGAGAGTACTCTGACAGATTCCTAAAATCCATGGATAAATAAGGGATGAGCATGTATGTGCATTCATTACATTTTCTTTGAAGTCCCACCCTGCAGCTACAAAACTTTTGTAGTTTCTATTCCCAGACCTATAAGACTAGGTCCATTTCACTGGTACACAAAAAGTTTACCGCAGAATGAGTTTGCTACATTGTGCGGTAGTAAGAGTTGAATTTTGATTCTTCTATTCTTTTGTTTGTTATCAATTTCCTGTAGAAAACAATAATAAATACAGATCTTGAGAAAACCTCATTTTTGTTGCTGAGGTGAAACTGCCAATATTAAAAAAAAATCAGAGTTACACAGTGTCATGGAGTTTTCCAGGCAAGGATATCTTTCTCTGGCAGCCTCAAGTGCAGACAGTAGTGAGAAATGTCTCTATCAGATGATGGGACTCCAACTAAAAGCCTGTGAAACTTTATTTCCTACCTCATGAAGAAAGATAAATTCTATGCATGCATCTCCTTCAATAATGAACAATTGTAATCTTAATATCTACTAAGCTCACACCTGTATCATGAATCCAATGTCAGTTTATAAAGTTACACTATTTATTGTCCTCCAACATCATGATGGAAAGTAAACAAACCAGAACTATAATCAGGTTCTGAAACAGTGCAAAATAGAAGGAAAGTTCCAGAAAAACTCAGCTCCCAGTTATAATATGGGTCAAGAGAAAATTATTTCTTCCACCCACATTCTTCTGTAGTGTTATTCTTCTATTATTTAAGAATAAAATTCATATTTCTAAAGAAAAGTTTTCTCGTCTAAACATTTAAAGCAAAGTGACAT
>VZTT01027330.1:23903-39770 GCA_013400855.1 Buphagus erythrorhynchus | reverse complement strand
ACCATCATTTCAAAAAGGCTTAGAGATGTTTGAGCTCTGACTTGGCTCCAGCCAACCCCAGTAATAGTCCTACACATTTCCAACTGGACTAATGTTTTCAAGACCTCCCCTATGTGCACAGGAGCAGCAGCTACAAGGAAGCTTTTCTGTCCCTGGGATCTGTCAAGCATGATAAAGCAAGAACTAGCCAGCCATTTCCTGGGCAGAAGGAACAGGCTGTCTGTAGCTAATCCCAGGGTGGAGAAGCCAGTCTGAAAGGGACTAAAGCAGCACTGAAAGACTGCTATTAAAATTCATTGTTTCTAGACACAAAGTCTGCTCGTCTACCCTTCACTTATGTCAGGAAAAAGCCTAACAACATTTTACAAAGCTTATTACAAATAACAACGTGCCAGGGACAAAATGAATTGAGGAGATTGGGCTAATGCCCTTATTACTTTGAGGGTGGAAATTTGAGCCAGAGCAGTTACTGTGAGACTTTCATTCCTAGCATGGCATATAAAAGCAGCAGAAAACTAATTCTGGTGTCACAAAAATTGCATCAACCTGGGAAAGATGATCATCAGCTGCTGGAGTTAGCAAGTAATGGGGAGAAAAGGACCTGCCTGGCAGGGCAGTAAGCACTGAGATTTACAGTCTGGTGCTGCAAATGGGTGAGCCACTGTGGCTTGCACAGAGCTGTCCTTGCACCAGTCTGAGGCACAGGAACAGAGCCGTGAATTATCAGGTAATGAAAAAATCAACAAAATGCTGAGACAACTACTACAGACAACTTTGAATGTCATTAATATAAATCCAGAGGAATTAAGCAGAGCAGTGCAGAGTTCAAGTCCACAGGAGGCTGGCACCAGTGCTAGGAGCTGGGCAGGCTCACCATGGGGTGACAAGATCACGGGCTTGCTCTGTGCCTGTCCTGCTCCCAACAACAGGCGGCTGAAGATGGGAAACTCTGCCAGGGATGGAACTAGGGAAAATAGTTACAGACCAGTTGGTGAATGCTGCCTCTTCTTGTGTCCAGCAAGACCAGATTAACCTCACTGAATATTGCCTCCTATATACCCCCAGCACTCTCCAAAACCCTTCTTCAGAAATTCACATTCTCCTGCAGCAAACACCAGCTCCATGCTGCACCCTTCCCAAGCCACACACTGCATTTCATCCTGTGTTGCCTCAGGAAACCTCTTGCTTCCAACTGTTTTCCAGTGGCAGGGCACGTCTACCAGCCCTCCCCAAACACTGCACTGACAGCAGCACATCCATTCCTTCACGGTACCATGAGGCCAGCTCACTTTGAGAGTGCTGGGCTCTATTTCCTCCCCCAAGGGCAGTCACGGAGAGCTATGGAAGGCAACAGCTCATTGCTCTGGGGGTGTGCAATTCCCCTTGCCTTCACTCAAGCCCAGCAGGTGAGGGGCACTGTGAACAGGGGTACAGTTGTTGTGCCTTCCCCACTGCTCCCCAGAGAGGAGATGCTTGCCAGCCATATCTGCTCAGCAAGAGATGCAGAAAGAGCTGTGTTCCAGGTGATGTGACATTGCTGCACTCCCTGGGGCTGAAGAGGCTACAAGCAAGAGGAAAAGATGCCCTGAGTAATAGGACAGCAGGTTGGGCAGCTCTGGAAATGTGCTGAGACTGTATCTTTCCTTCTCGCCTGGGAGAGGTGGCCAGGCTCTGCAGCCCCATCCTGAGCTGGTCCTGTGTCTGGGCTAAGACATGACTCAGAAGTCTCACACCTCTTCCCCTGCACACTAAACAGTGAATCTTCTCATGCTCTGCTCAACACAGTAACAAGTGACCTATTTCCATCCCCAAACCCACTCTCACCATTGGTTCAAAGCCCCACTTTCTGCACCAGTGCCAACAGGACCTCAGGCAGGCACCCCATCCTTGAAGCATCTCCCACAGACTCTCCTCTGCCCTGACTTGTGCTTTCCTGGCAGGGAACACTGAAGGAACAGAATTCTTGTGGATTCCCTAAATGATGGATGGTCTTTGGCTTAAGCAACTAGAATTTAATACATTTGTTTTTCATTAAATATGCATTTCAGAAATTTATTAGATTTACAAGGAGTGAGGATCCAATACTAAGATCCAAACTAGTTTTGCTTCCAACAAGGCAAGCTCTGCTTCCCCTGCCTGAGCACTGGTGCTCAGCAGATGCCAGATCCTTGAGAGAAATGCTGCTGGGTAAACTGGAAACCTCCCCTGCACAATTCCAGCCTCAGAGAGCATAACAAAAGCCCTGCCCCATGGTTGTTTTCTCTAGTCCCTGAGGCAGAAGAGTTTCTCACTCCTGGAACTGGAGAGCTAAAACACTTGCCTGTCAAATTTATCTGTCTGTCCCTGAGAGGAGGCGAGCCAAAACATGAAACTCTGAAACCTAGATATGATTTGGATGATAAGTCAAAATGAAAAGAAGATGACAGGCTGATGGACAGGCAGCTTTGAGCAGAAAAGAGGCAGCTCAGGATCCTCAGGCACACAAAAAGCTCCCACTCACATCCCCTACCCAGGACAGCAGACTGAAGACAGTCACACGACACTATTTCATGTCACATCAGCAGTCCAACAGCGTTCCTTCACCACACGGATCCTAGTGAAGTAAGACATGGATTCACAAAAAAACCCTTGATGGGTTCCTCTCCACACAGAACAGAGAACACAGGCAACGTGTTCCAGGTATGAAACACCTTCAGACCATGATCAACATCACCCAGAGCCACAAAGCAAGGTCGACAGTGATGGCACCACGGATTGTTAGCTGGTTACATGAAAAATTTGCTTTAAGCCTTGTTTTATATAAATGCTTAAAGAGCAACCAAGGGTTTTGCTTGTCCTGATTTTTCCACAGTGTTAAACCTACTCCAAGCCCCCACACCACTGGCTTGGCAGTCAGCAAGGCACAGAGGCCACTTCTTGTCTCATCTTGTCTCCTCTAGATGTTCAAGCATCATTTTTAGTGAAGGATCTAAGTGAGCCTGAGGAAAAAAATAAAGAGGGGCTGTGCCATAAAGGAAAATTGTGATGAATCTCATCCCAACCATCCAACTGCCTCTCCTGCAGACTCTCTGCTCCCCTCACTGTTTGAAGAACAAATGTTCTCAGATAAAGCAGACCTTGAAGTCAGCTACCACTGCCTCTCCTGCTTGACTCAGGAGATGTTGATTCAGAGACAGGGAAGTTCTGCTCTGGTTTTTGCAGGTGAAGTAAGGATGAATATGGATGAGCAGACGTCCAAAGTAGTACAGTTTGGGAAATATGGGAGTCTGGGGATATTAAGAAATACATTTTTGTGCAGTTTGATAGAAACGTAACAGAGCTGCAGAGAAGCAGTGAAGATAATCTAGCCATTCTGAGTTTAAGGATCATTTTACAGAGTCAGAGAAAACACCTCTGTAAATGAAAAATGGTGTTTGTACATGAGCTTCATCTCTCTGCAGAAAGGCTACTGCAGAAAAGAAATAAGTCCAAGCCTCAGACACATTTTTTTCCCCTGTCATGGTAGGTTCCTGCAAGAACAGATACTCAGAATGAGCCTCTGATTTAAACCCCCTTGCATCCCTGCAAGACATGGTACTTGTGAGATGTTCACATCTTCCCCAGCCCTTTCCCTACTCCCATTTCTCCTTCTACAAGGAAAGCCTGGAGAGAACATCACCACACCTGCCAGCCAGCCCCTGCAGGGACCAGAGAGGCAGTGGTGTGCAGCCACCCCACGCCTGGCTGCTCCCCTACCCCCCAGCCATTTGTCTGAGCTGGTGCCATGGCACGTTTGTGGCAGGGCCATCCGTCACTGCGGCTGAGGGTGTGACAGAGCTTTCCTGTCCAAGCAGAGAATCAATATGCCAGGAAATAATGATAATGGATCACCCTATCCCAACACACACCACTTCCTTCCCTTTTCATACATTAAGCAGCATGATGGATTCCAAGAGGAAGATGTTTTCAGGAGCTTCCTAAACTCAGTCTCTTTGGAAAGGAGAAGATTTCTCCCCACCTCAATCCTGTATCGAATCAAAACACAGCAGGCCACTCTTAATCAGAGGAGCAGATCTCATTTAATTTAACATTAGGCAGCTCTGTCATAGAAAGGGTACAAAAACAGGAGCATCTGCTCTGTACACACTGAACGGGCCAGGAACACGTCAAGACAGTCCTACCTTCTGCATCCCCATCTGACACTTGTGCTGTCTACTTCCCTGCTGATGTCTTTCTAGGATGTTGGTGCCCCTTCTCAGAGCCAGCTGCCTTCCAGCAGTGATGTGGGCAAGCAGAAGAGCCCACTGCAACTCTGCAACCACCAGGCATTCTGGATCCTGTGGCATTTGAAGTATTAAAGCACAGCTGGAGTCCAACATGCTGGCAGAACAAAGTATCTGAAATTAAGACATTGATTTTTAAATTTAAAACTCATTTAGCCAGTTTCTCTTGCAGAAGCTGTATCCTGCCACTTGTTCATGACCTCCAGCTCTCCACAAACTCCAGAACAGCAAGTGATTAACTTCTCCAGCCTTCAGAGGGGGTTTCTATATGAATTGACAGTAAAGAGGTAACATGAAAACCAGGTTTTGCTCCATTAGATATGGGAGCTGGAGTAGTTAAGGATCGGATTTGACAATCACAGAGCCTAAAACACCATCTCTAGGAAGATGAAGGATTTATGAGTGCAGAGGCTGTGGGGAAGCAAGATGGATATGTTCACAGAAGACAGCAATTCTCTGGAGACAAACGTCAGAAGGAAAAGAGGAAGGAAATTACTTCCCAGAAGAAAGGTATGAGCAAAAGTTGTGGAACATCACTGTGGCTCCTTCCTCTAATGGAGAGCAGGGATTTGTCTGGACAGTGTTACCCTCCCTGCCCTAAAGCCTAAGGCAGGGTCCACATGGCAGGGGACTATTGCTCATAGACAGAAGTGTGACACAGCTTACCAAGAAGGCAAGAAAAAGCCTCTCAGGCACCTCCACTCCCCCAGGCCTGGCTTGCTGCTGCTGCGGCCAACTCAGACACAACTGCCTTGGGCCAGGTGGAGCCCCTTTTCCTCACAGAGGGAAATTCCATTTAAAAAGTACTACCAGGACTTTTTGGCAGCCAAAAGCAGTTCAGTGGAGCTTCTTTGCTCTAAGGGCATAATTTCCCTGCTTTTCTTCATCAGGCTTGCAATACCATAACCAAGATTTACAAATAGCTTCCCCAACTGTGGTAACAACACTTGCCATGAAACCAGCATAGCTGCCCCATCTCAGCTGGTCCCACAGACATCTGAACACCAGCAACAGTCCACAGGAGAAATATGGCCTTGCACTCAGGCATTTATCACAGATGCATTTTCTCAACATATGGGAAGGAAAGCAGCCAGCGAGGCTTGTTTGCTTCTGGGGGAAAATTACCCGTGTAGTTTATGGTCCTCTGTCTGCTGGTCACCTTTGGCAGAAGAACCATAAAACTTCTGCAACCAGGACTCTGCTCTCAGCTCTACTGCTGGCTTGGCCTATTAGCTCTGACTGTCACTTCTCTGTCCATGCCATAATTTACTCTTCTGAGAGAAGGGAGTAATACACACCTTGGTGTCACTGTGAGCCCAAACTATGGCTTTGCATGCTTTGGAAAGCACAAGCTGCAGAGCACCCATGTCCCATGACATCCAGGTGCTCTGCAGACTTAGCCATATCTTGCCTATCCTGCCTTGGGCCCTACACAGCAAAGTTTTTTATCATCTTCTTCCACCAACATCCACTCTGAAAGCAGCTTTTCATGCCACAGCACCACTCTGAAAACCTGCATGGGCACCGTCATCCAGACCCTTCTGCAGGGTTGAATGTACATTTTCAGCTCCCTTTCTTCAGCTCTCAGGCCTATCAGTGTCTCCTGCTGCCTGAATAAAGTGCTCTTTTCATCAGCTCCTCAGGCAGGATCTCAGTCCAGCACTGCAAATCACTCTCCATCTGTGTCTGAAGCTCACAAGGCTCTTTCTCTCACACAGGCACTGCTTCACCCCATTGCCCCCCACAAACAGCACTGAAATGAGCTCCTCAGCCGACAGTTCCAAAAGCAGGCATGACAGAAGCACAGCATTTTAACTAACTCTTCATAAATATATTCACTTCTCTTAGTGAATTATTTACCCTGGGCTCTGGCAGCAGCTTCATCTGCTCCAAAAGGGATATAAGAACATGAAGTAACTTTGTTGAAGCAGCTTGTCAGAATGAACATGCAACAGTGTCCTGATTTACAGTCCAATTCCCTCATCCTCCTGCAGTGTTAAAGGAGAGAGGTAGAGATCACAGTGATCCCTTCCTTAAGCTATTTGCAGAAAGCTCAATTTCTGATGTGAAAAGAGGCCACCCACCTTGAGGACTGTGGGCACTGGCAGACTAATTTCTCAGCAGGGGACTGGAAACGCAGGACTTCAGATAACTGTCACCCCCTCCTAAATCAGCCTCCTGTGTAATTCTCAGTCTCAGCACTTGAAGGGATGTAGCACAGTGACTCCAGGTTTCTGCAGCCAGTCCACTCCAGCATAGATAGTTCTGCTGCTAAGGATGGCAGTGACAGTTACCTGAGACTGCTCGCCAGGTGAGATGGTCTGAGACCAGATCTCTGCAGAGCACTGCTGTAAAACAGCAGGGCTCTGGTGGAAAGATCAGAACTACCAGAGAAGCCACCAGATACAGAAAGTCAGCCCCACTAGCACGCTCTGGACAGCCCTTTCCTAGTTTCTGCCCCAAAGCCTTCTACCAAGTATCCTGGAAGGAAATGGGATGGAGAAAAGAAGGGTTTAACACAGACTTCCCAGAAATTCTTGTCTGCTTTCCCTCCATCTTATTGGCCAGGAGAAAGAGCTGGGGTAGAGATTTTATTCCTAAGCATGTAATTGTGAGATCATTGTTTGGGCAGGGCTGGGAAGGCTCTGTCTCAAGGGCTGCATTTACTTGAATAAATGTGCTGTGATCCAACAGGGAGAGAGAACTGAAGCTGAACCAAACCCACAAGTTTATTACTTTATAAACTATCTCTTCATTAAAATACAATACTTTCTAATAACTACAATACAGCATCATGAGCAGCACACAAAGCACAGGCCCCATGTGGGAGCTGTCTGGGAACATTTGGCAGAGACAATTTAATAACAGCAGCAATAATCATGCTACCAATGTCTTTAGAGCCAGCAGTCCTCACCTATAGAGCTGGACATCTCGGGCTGCAACAGGCTGCAATTAATCGGGTTAGCTGCTTAATACACAATAGCCCAATGTTTGCTGCTCAGCTCCACCAAGCTCTGTCCTTTTGTTATCTTTCCTAATCCATATCCTATCCCATGATGCTGCTAGACAGTTATTATCCAATATTATCCAATAATAAAGAGGTAAGGCTGTGCCCCAGTGAGCTGTATCCCCTCTGCTGTGAGAGGTGCATGGGAGTTGCCTGGTTCAGTCCCTCTTGCTGGGCCATGCCCTTCAGCAGCTCACCCCTAACAGTACCCTCTTGATCAAGACTGAAGAAATGAGAGGGAAAAAAACCAGCTAGATAAGCAAGTCTCTTTAGAGAGCAATCCATCACCACCATAGATTTAAATCCTCCAGGAAAAAAAAAGTCTGAAATCCAGACAGCAGAACTGGAAATATCAACAGCTCTAAATTTATAGATGGCTTAGTTGGTTTAGCCTTCTGCAGAAAGCTCTGCTCCAGTAACTTTGTAAGAGACCTGGAAACAGGCTCAAAAACTGGTAAAGGAATTGACCTAATAACAGCTCTACACTTTGCCAAGGCTGAGGTGGAAGAGAGCTGAAAGGAAGGAAGGAATTACACTTTGGGGAAGGACCCTCCTCACCCCATAGGAACAATTTGTACTCACATGGCCCCAGCGTTGGGGGAGCCAAGGTTCTAACCACAAATCAAAACAAGGCTTCACTGTAGGCGCCATTGTCAGGATTTAAACCAAATTATTTTCATGACTGGCCCGTTCTCCAGGGAAGCACAGCGGGCAGGCTCCCTGCTGCATCCCTTAGAGTACCTCTGCTTCAACTCCCAAGGCAGCTTAGGTACCTGCAAAAGGCTGACAAAGCAGTATAAGGAGCTTCTGCACTGAGAAAGTGATGAGAACTTGTGTAGGCAAAGCCTTACTCATCTGCCAGCTCCTGGAGACCAGAGATCTCTAAGCAAGGATAAGGCCAGCAGTTCAAGCACCAACTGCTGCATTGAATTTAACCATTGGCACTCACCAATGCCAAGTGACAATCAGATCTGCAGCCAGGTGTGTAAGCTGCTACTCTTCAGAAGACTGGCAATACCTCGATTCCTCTGGAAGCTGTCTCTGCCACCAGCCCCACTCCACCTGGAGACACAGATCCACCCTCTGTGCTCCTACCAGTCCTGGCAGGGAAGTGCCTTGCCATGCCAGCCTTCTTTGCAGATGAGCTGTCCGTGATCAACAGGCCCAGACAAGGAGAGCCCATCTGTCTGTGGGCTCTCTAGCAGCACAGCACTTGGGCTTGCAACCTCCTCCTTCAACTTTCTCCTTTTAGAGGCTTCAGAGGTGCCTGTCCTGGCTTAGTCCCTTATCCTGGGAGGATGCCAGATAAAGGGCTGATCCCTGGAACATCTCCACATTCTTTGAACTGGCCCATTTTTAATTTCCACCTCAGATCCCAGTGTTTAAGCCTATTTTTCAGAGAGAGAATGAATTTTTTTTTTTATCTGGGAGGTGTGGAATGAGACTGCTGTAGGCTTTGATAGCCAATGTGCTGCTTGTGATGAGCACAGGGCTCTGGAAGAGGCTGGTGACATTTGATTATCACTTAGATCAGGAGAAAGAGGGAAAGCAACTTTCAAAGGCAAGGCTGACACTGTTACAAACACCACCAGCAGAAATGACCTTCACACACAGCTAGCTCTCTCTGCTGCCAAGAACCATCCTCTCAGCTGCTATCATCTGAATCACCAGTACACCTGAGGCAGTGCTGCTTTACATCAGCCTCTTCTACTTTGAAATCCAGGGACTTTCCACTGGGCTGGAGAGAAGAATGTGTGGTGGGTCCTGTGGGAAGCACATTGCAAAGTCTGTACTGACCTCCCAGCTCAGGGAGGCTTCATTTTATCAAATCATGATGCAAAGCATGGGTCAGATTCCCATCCACACCAAGCCAATGAGCACAGGTAAGCTGAATAAGTCACTGTCCACATGGGAAGGTTTTATTTCCCCCCACACAATAAACAGGTAGGTGGGAAGCTGCAGTGTTGCTCTGCTGCTCAGAATGCTTTGCAGAACCACCCTCAACACCACATGGCTAAAACCAACCCAAGGAAGGTGAAGGAAAGGCACAGCTTATACCAGGATAAAGAGTTCACATCTGGCCATTGGCATGCAGGCAGGAAAAGTCCAGACAACCACAAAACACTGCTCAAGACCATTCCTTAGGATCTAAGCTCTGTAAACACTAACCTGTGTTTAACTCACAGCCCTGTTTTTGGAGGAGGTGACAGCAGTTATGTGAGGACATGGGAGAAGCCAGTTTGACAAATCTCAGCAGTATGGGATTGATCCTTACTCCAGGATCTGCAGCAGGAGCTTTTCTCTGCTCCCTGCATCACATGGCTTTTTGACAAATTGTCTTTCCCAATAAATCTATCCCTCATTGTACACATACAGAATCCGTTCTTCTAAGTAGCCACCGAGGTGCTGGCAGGGTCATTAACTATCATTATCTGGGGCAGCTGTTCCCCAGCGTGCTGACGCAGGAATCAATCAGGCTAAAGTATTAATTTCCCCTACACTTCTCCAAACACTGCCTTTATCCCTCTCCATCAAGCCATGAAAGAGAGGAACAGTTCTGCCATCATGCCAAGGTTCAGCAATCCTCATACTGGAAGGAGCTGGCTAAAGGGAAACCAATGGCAGATGAGGCAGGCATCAGACTCACAGAGACAGGAATGAGGTCTGACTGATGTCTTTACCAGGAAAGAGAAGTCAGGGTGATTGGAATCAGGCCAGTCAGCTGAGCAGAGATCACTCTTCTGAAGAAAAAAAACCAACAAAAAAACGAAAAAAAAACCCAACCCCCCCCCAAAAAAACCAAACAAAAAAAAAACAAAACAAACAAACAAACACAAACAAAAACAACCAAAAAACCCCATGCAAAACTTTCTCATGTCCTTTAGCATCCCTTAATGTGATAACCTCTTTCTCTGAAGAATGGGGGTGCTTTCAAACCTTTCATGTGCTCAGACAACAAAGGAGAAAAACAGGCATTCAGGATTTTCACACCATCCAAAGTCAGGATTTATTAACTCAAACTGTTCAACATCTGAGACTTGAGAGCTTAAAATCCAACTTAATTTTCCTGGGTGTCAACTGCTTAACCCTGTTTCAGGAATTCTCTAGAACAGAGGATCTCTGTTCCTCTGCAGTGATTGCCAGTCACCTCCAAACAGGATGAATTCACAGAGAAGGAACAATACCTAACTGCAGTCTGGTCAAGAGTATGGGTGTAATGGGAAATAGTTAGAGAAGCAGCTTTTCTTCTTATTCCAGTGATAGGTATAAGCAGAGCTAATTCTGTGTCTGAATGGTCTGGATTCACACACCAGGAGACTGTTAACTGGCAGAAATGCTGGTCATTAACCTGCAGAAATGCTCTTTATTAGCTCTGAGTATCAGTCACTCTGTCTAGGTGACACAAAAATAGACAAACCTGAACATAAACCTTCACAACCCAGACACACCTCTCAGCCTTTAAGGGCATATATACACACAGGCCAGACGTGAGGCAGCTGCATCTTTGAATGACAAAGGCATTGGGAAAAAAAAAAAGGAGTGATGTCTTACTCCTCTTAAGGGAATGATCTGTCTTCCCAGAAGTTCTTGACAATATTTTGAAAGAACTCATGGGAGCAGAGCAGGACTTCCCAAGGACAATGCACATTGGTTTGGGGATTTCCAATGCAGCACACCCTACCATAAAGGAAGACCGAGGAAAATAAATGCAAACAGACAATAAAACTAAGGGTGGAAAGTCTGACAGAAATGCCTTTTTTTCCTCAGATCAAAACAAAGATTGTTCAAATGCTGTTGTGCATATGCTGTGAGAATGAGAAACTTCCAACTGGTGAGTATCACAGCCAGCACCCAGACAGGAGACTCTGCCAAACCTCTTCTGCCCCTCACACAAACCAGACTAAAACCTCATTTACTAGCCATGTCTGATTGAGAACAATTTGTTTTAATCAGAAATTTCATCTTAGACTAAAACCTTTCTCCTCAAAGATTTATTAGTCCTGCACAATTGTCCTCAAAGATGTTGCTTTGACAAGCACTTGCTTCCAAACAAGAAGATCTTGCCAAAGAGAAGCGTCAGTGGCGTGACTCAGGTTCCATTAATGGTAAAGAGGTGGCCAAGCCTCTGCCAAGACTCACCTATCCATCTCATGAGGGACGTCATGATTTGAAGATACTTGGTCTTCTGCACATTGAAGAAGGTGAAAGGACCCAGGAGGAGCGTGAATGCTGCCTGGAAGGACAACAAAATCACACATTAGATTAAAAACCAGAAATTCTGCCAGCAAGATGAATTCATCAGAAGAACAAAACTTGCATTGAAAGTTCACCTCCAGACATGCCTGTTTTTCATGAAGCTTTCTCTGTTGCTTAATTTTACAGCTAAGTTGGCTGAGACACAAGGGGGTCAAGTAAGCTGCTGTGTATCATTGAACATGCCTGGGGAAGAAGTAGAGCCCAGGATCTCTTGGCTCTCAGCCGTTTGCTATCACTGCTACAGCACTCCTTTACTGACACATTTCAGTAAAAGCTCTCAGTGCAGCCTTACAGAACATTAAATATTAAACTGTGGCCTCTTTGCCCAAGTACATGCTCAGTTTACGTATGAATAGCAATAGCCCTCACCAGTCTGCTTCCATTAACATTGATGGGGTGGCTTCGGGGTATCCCAGGCTCAACAGCAATGGAGCCAGCTCTGCATGGAGCTTTTTTCCCCCCCATGCTTTAAAAGTCACCCGTGTAAAACATAGAGGGTTTTTTATACAGGTAAAAACAGATAGTGGGAAGGTACAGTGTAACAGTTCAGCTCTTGGAAGCTGAACACCTGTGTAAAGTGAGGAAAAATGTCATCAAAGAGGTACTCATAACAGAGAACTTAATTCAGTGTGGAAAGTAAAGGTTCTTCAATGAAGAACTTCCTCACTGCCCTCTTGGATGTCTATTAAGAGACCAGTGTTTCATAGAATCACAGAATAGTTTGGGTTGGAAAGGACCTTGAAGATGATCTTGTTCCAATCTCCTGCCATGGGGAGACACCTTCCTCTAGACCAGGTTGCTCAAAGCCCTGCCCAACCTGGCCTTGAACACTTCCAGGGATGGGGCAAATTAAACTGGGGTATACTGCAGCACCAGTCTGTTGCATATCTTCCAGCTGGGCTGCAAAATACATCCAACAAAGATCCATCCTAGGAATCTGAACTATACAGCTTCCAATGAGAGATCCTTCTAGCACTTCCTAGAGCACACATGGCAACCATGCTATCAGCCCATGCCCAGAGGTGACATGTCCTGTGCAGCACTGTCACCTCTGCTTGGGCATGAAGCAGCACTCAAGCCTTACCTACCCCAGAGAGAAGAGAAGAGAAAAGGCTCCACTGCAAGAAAAAACAGACCCTGGCTGCAGTCTGAACACAGATGAGAGAAGCTACTTGTAAGAGAGAGACAAAATGGGTGTTAGAGAAGAGAGCCCTGCCTGTCCTCCATGGGATGGCATTGGTTAGCAATACACTAACAGGTCCAAATGCTGTAAGCAGGCAGTGCTTAGAAAGCCACAGCACACACAGCATAGGTTTATAGAGCATCCCAAAGAGATTTTTAAAGACAAATATTCAACATTAATATTTACACATTGCTCTTTTCCATGACTTCTTAATGCAGTTCAAGAAAAGGTGTCACCAGAAGCGAAGAACTGGGACTCAAAGGGGCAGGTCTGCCAAGCCTCAAGGTCTCTGTCAACTCCAACAGAGTCAGGACAGAACAGAATCCAAGCTATTTTAAGACTAGCACAACCCCAAGAAACCTTTTTTGAGACAGTTTCAGAATATCTGCAAGGCAAATTGGAAATGCCTCACATCACAAGTATTCTCAGGTGACGAAAGTAAACCCAGAAGGGGAGCAGGGGAGAGAACCCTTGGTTTGACACATTGCTTTTTGGGGATATATTCTGATCCGAGACCATTGCTTACACCAAATCTTGCTTTTACTGCTCAGATTAAAAAAAAGGGCAGGAAACATGCACAGAATTCAGAAGCAATTTGTGAAGCAATTGATGGTTGTTGGAGGAAATGCTGAAATCACACAGAACACGACGCCACAGGCATAACTGGCAAGACTAAGAGCCAAATCAGGTTTAACAGTTATGGGACTTGAGGTTTTAACATAGAAGCAAACCAGACAGTTACAAACCTTTCTTTACTCTTCTCCCTTTTTTTCCTTTCTTCTAATTGGGACCTTAATTCTACTTTCCTGCCCAGTAGGGACTGCCACTCCATCCTAGAGCAGTGCATAGACTAAAGAAACCTTTGACTAAATAGTGATGTAGGGTAAGGCCCCAAAGAAAACAAAAGTTGACATCAACTGTCTTACTGACAAGTATTCTTGAGTTTGTGACTAATCTCTTTCAATTTTCTCTCCCAACACTGCTCAACTTCCTGCAGCCTTCCTTCAAATCACTTTACAGCTCCTGCGTCACAAAGCACTGAACACAGAGAGATGAAGTAAGGATGTGATAATTAAGGAACAGGTGTCTGCTGCAAATGAGAATGCTCCAGAACCAATTGGCAAAACAGCCCCTCAAACCATAGTGAGGATTGACACAAAATCACCAAGCACCAAAGCAGCTGGGTCTGAAACCCAGATCTGCCTCACCCACTGAGGAAAGGAGATGTGTCAAGGTGGATTTAGGGCTCAGTCGCTGAACAGCATCAAAAAGCATCCTTAGGTACTGGAAGAACCTGGGTGTCCTTTACCTTTTGCAGTTATTCTCTGGCTCTCAGAGCACCTTAAACAACCAAATCCATTCAGCAAAGTTTTCAACTCTCCTCCTCTCTGGCCATTACCGCTTAACTCATGGGGAAGAGATACAAGTTGTTGTGCTTGAATGGTCTAATGTCCCCCAAATCCTTTAGGATGATCAATGTCTTCTTTTCTTAACAAGATCCTGGTCCAAAAGAGCCAAGTGAGGGATTAATTCTAGTGCAATAGAAATTTATTACCTTTTCCACTTGCCACCCATTAATGATCCAAGATGAATATCCATGGATCAATACAAACAATGCTAAGGCCTGCTATGAGATGAGGTTGCCATGCTTTGCAGGGATTTCTGCCAACTACTTTAGGAAGGGAAGCTACAGAACACACTGGACTGCTTGGAAAAAGAAAGCCTGAGCACAACTGGATAGGAAACATCCAGATCAACATAATTTTGAAGTGAAACTGTGTACAGCTCAACAGGATTGAGCATAGGGCAGGAAAAAGGGGCCAGTTTGTCACCAACAGGCAGGACATGAAGACAAGGACTCAGTCCCTGGATTAGAGCTAATCTCACCATCAACCATCAGAAGAGTCCCAAGGCCAGGAACCCTATTTAAAAACACATCCCCAGAAGGATGAGAAGAGACCACAGTGCTTAGCAGGAGGATGTCTACTTCCTCTACCTCGCTGTGCCAGACACCTCAATGCTCTTCCAACCCATTAAGTTAATTAGTTTCGTAACTTCTCCCTAAGGAAAAAGTAAGCCCAAATAAGCACCTCAGACATATACCCAAACTTTCTATCTAATGTTTTCCAAGCTTCAGTCTCTCCCAGGGGGAAATAGTTCAAAAAGTACTTCATTACACATGTAATTCAAACAATTTAAAACCTACATAGAAAACTGTACCAGTCAGCCCTGTCAGAATTCAAATATGCAGAGACCCAGCAGATGAAAAAAACCCTCCCAAGTTTTCCAGCTCACCTCTTAAATCAGCTGAGGTATTTTCTGGGAGTTTACCATTCTGTTCCTAAGATTCAGCAAATAAACCCAGCCAAGGCAGAATGGGCATAGTCTACTTTGATTAAGATTTTTCTGCTAGTGAAGTGTTTTATTAGAAACAAGAAGGCATAGGGGGCTGATTCATTGCTAAACTGAAACAAGGTAAAGAAATGCCTCCCTCAGATAAGAAAGAGAACTGAATCTATTAAATGCTGTCTAAATTCACAGGATGGCAGAGAGAAACCATTACAGTGCTTTTTCACAGGGCTGGCTATTAAGAATTATTCCCTCATTTCCCTCCAAGCTCCTCCATTAAATGGGAAAGGCCAGGTAAATCACCAGGCTTATAGTGGAGGGTATGCGGTTTCCACACACAGCAAGTCAATGGAAAATTCTTTATTTTTTCTTCCTTTCTCATGCTGAAAAACAGCATGAAAATCCAGCATACTAATGACTAAAAAAGACAGTGTTTTTGTTGCTTTTACTGACATTTCCAGTCAAAAAATGAGAAACCAGTGAGGGTAAAAGAAAGAACAGCAGCTTGTCACCCTGAATTACACTCTTCCCTGCAGGCTAGTAGGAGCCACAAGCAGCACACCAGCTTTCTCAACCCCTGGGAGGGACTTCAAATCCATTCCTCCCACCAGGCCAAGCCAAA
Source organism: Buphagus erythrorhynchus (assembly GCA_013400855.1). Taxonomy (NCBI): domain Eukaryota; kingdom Metazoa; phylum Chordata; class Aves; order Passeriformes; family Sturnidae; genus Buphagus; species Buphagus erythrorhynchus. Next base: position 24,090 of record VZTT01027330.1, on the reverse strand, counting down.
GCAACACAGGCACCAAGGTTTGGGATCTTCCCTGAGCTGGCAACTCAGCTGATACCACTTTCCCAGCCTTTGCATCTGTCAGCTCTCAGTATTTCAAAATGAAAAAGCAGGCTGGTCAACTCCAGTCTTTTTGCCACAGGGGAACTAACTAGGGCTTACCGTTGCCTGGAATATATTTTTATATATA
>VZTT01027330.1:0-21577 GCA_013400855.1 Buphagus erythrorhynchus | reverse complement strand
AAAAAAAAAAAAAGAAAAAAAAGCTGAAAATCCACAGCCTCTCAAGGCTGGAGGCAGGGCTGCAGCAGGGGCTGTGCTGATAGGCAGTAAGTTATCAGCAGACAAGCTGTTATGAAGCTCAAAGTTGGTTGAAAAGAGATAAACCAGCCACAGAACAAGGATAAGTTGAGAGGCAAGAGGGATTTTAACCTCCAGATCCCCTGCAGAGTCAGGAAGTCACAATGGAGGGAGGCCATAGCCACCAGACAATCCACAAGGAATATTTATAGCTGAAGAAACAAGGGCAGTTATGCTTTGGGTACAGCAGGCAGCTGCCACAGCAGCTCTGGTAATTAACGTGCTGCTCTCGGGACACTTGGCAGAGCTTTATAATCATAACTCACACCAGGCACATTCCTGGCACTGAGGAGCCCTCACCCACCTTCTTCCCCAGCTCCCTCAGCAGGGAGGAGGCATCCTCCAGGAATTAAGACCTCGGCTGCTGCCAGCCTGGTTTTTGCCAGCAAAGCAAAGTGGCCTTTCACCCACAGTACCCTTTAAGCTGGATGATTCCTCCCAACAGTTCCTGCGCCCCAGTGATCCTAATGCCTCTTCCAAAATGGAAGACCTTCTGCAAGGGATGAAAAGAAGTGCTTGTATCCCCAAAGATACCAACTGCAGTGGATCTGAATACTATCTAGAGATTTTCAAAGGCTCTAGCTCAGCACCAGCATTTGATTCTAACTGCCCACCCAGCAAAAAGGTGTAGTCATGCCAGCTCCTTAAGCTCTGATCTTGCTCCGTGTCCCAACACACAAAAAACCAGCTGTGAACTGGGCAGCCAATCCAATCATGCAGCTCTGGGAGGCCAAGGCAGAGGCAACACAAGGCAGTACTTGGGGGTGCTGCTCTCCTCTCCTCTCCCTATCCTTGCTCAGTGCCACAGCCTGTTTCTGGAGCTGGTCAATCTCTGAGCACCAGGAACTTTCCACTTTGGAAAGAATACCCTGAAATACCAGCTCTTTCTCTACTTAATTTGAAGGAATTCAGGCACAAAGTGTTCTCAGAAAGTCATTAGGTGCAAGGATTCTGTTCCTGGCATACCTGAGGTGTGCAGGATCACAGCCAGCAGCAAGCTTACGCTCTCTGGGGTAAATACACTTCCATTATCATTTTTCACAACAAGAGAGAGATAGAGGCCAGCAATAACCCCGAGGTGACTGGCATCTAATTTTTTATCATAGGAGTATTTATGGCACAGCCGTTTACAGCATCTTGTAATCACTTTACTGCCTCCTTGACCCCTGGCTCCCCCTTATTCTGCATCTCCTAATTGCATCTGAACAAGCAGGAGGGAAGCAGCAAAGTGGATAGATGCAGGACAGCTGAATGCTTGGGTTGTGATACTTGGAAGGACAGCAGAGGAGGTGCAGGGCCAAGTTTGGCTGTACCCCCCAGCACCAGCTTGGTCTGATCTACAGCATATGAGAGTGGAGCTTTCCTCCTTCCTGACACTGGGTGACCTTGAGGAGTTGTTCTCTGCCTCCCTAATTCATTAGCATGGTATGAGAGATTAATGAGTTTCCTCCAAGAAATTGTGAGGGCATCATCTTTATACACAAATACTGCCCCAAATTCCTGCATATTTGTAGCCTCTCCTGGCAGGGCATTGGCAACTACAACAATATTTATATTGACTACAAAAGCCCCTGGGTTAGACAGCACAAAGCAAGGGAGATGTGGACCAGCATGACACAGATGCACAGAGGGCCCTGCAAACATGTCAAGATACAAGCTGCCACGGTTAGGAGGTACTTGGGTTCAGCAAGGATGAATGTTCCTGACGGCCACTAAGCCCTTGTCTGCCACAAACCAACAGTGCTTGCACCACTAAGCCGTTATTTGTCCTCTACTTTTTTCCCCTACAGACTTCTCAATTGAGTTTCACAGGATTCTCCAGCTGCCTGGAGGATGTAGCTTCAGGGTCAGCATCATCCTGCTCGCTGTGTCATGCAGGAGTTGCCTGAAGGGAAAGAAAGTCCCTCACTTTGAAAATACTTAGCACAAGAGAAGAGATAAAGCCTTGTTGCCCTGGGCTAGTGGGGTGTCTGTTCACTTCCAGCCCTCTTCCCTGTACAGCACACACCAAACAGGTGCAACAGGCTTGGGAGATCAGCTCTGCCCCAGAGCATTATACTGCCTTCAACTTACAAGATAAATCCCAGCTGCATTATTTGTATTTATAGTCCTGCTTACAGAAGCATGAGCTACGTGTGGGATTTGCTGATGTAGTCCAAAAATCCACATTTTTGGACAAGAGCATCAGTGATCTCACTCAGACATACAGCGCAATTTAGGATGGTGTTAAGTTGCAGACTTATTTAGGAGTAAAAAGATATATGGATCTGTCCAGAGCTTTCCTCCACAGCTTCTGATAATGTTCATAGCAGCAGAACTGCACAGTTCTGCAGCCCTGGTACTTTCTACCTGTATATTAAGGAATTAATTGTAATTTCAGGGGATGAGAGACCAAGACTGCTGTCTTACTCGATGAAAACACTGATGTGAATCAAGCAGGCAGCAAGGTCAGACCTCTGTTTAGAAACAAAGCTGGTGCTAAAGCACCGACCAGAACAGTGGAAAATAAGCTGTTAAGAAAAAGGCTTATACTGCATTTCCCAGGGGATTGTTTAGCTGACTTAACAGGTCTTCTCCAGCTCTGGCTCCTAAGATGTTGTCACAATCACTGCAAAAAGTAACACTGCACAGGGGAAATGTATTTATTACTTATTTCCTACAAATGTTCTGAAAACCTAAGATTTGTGGCTCTGCTGGAAAAGCCTAGTCCAAGAAAGGAATTTTAAAAGGCCCTTTTTAAACCTTTACCACTCGGTGTAGGGAGAGGGTGATCACATATATTAGTTCTGACACCTGCCCTATTCAGGAGACATTGGTCTCCAATATCAGGAGAGAACAGTGTCAGCTTTGGTGCCTTGCTGCCCAAGTGAGCTGACTCCAAAGGACAGCTTTATTCAGGGAAAGCAGAAGCATGGCCCCTCAGCCTTGGCAGGGCGGCTGTGCTGCACAGCAGGGCTGTGGTTTGAGCCCAACATCACCTCTGGTGAGCTCCCAACTGCAGAAGGTACAGAAAAGCAGAGACCTATCTAAAGCCACTGCTTCACCCAGTTTGTTTGGCTGGTTTGCTTCCAAGGTTTATGATCCCCATCCAACACCACATAAGTCAAACCAAGCACCAAAGTGTGCAGGACATTCTTCCTTGGGGAAGCCAAGAGTGTCTGAACTCAATGATGGTTCTGCCCATTGTATCTCTGCGTCTCTCACACCTTGCTTCTCTGAAGGGCTGGTAGCACCTGCAGCACACCTGCCCATACATTCAAGCAGCACCACAGCACCCTTTCCTTCCAGACAGCCCTTGCCAGGCTGCTGGAAGTGCCAGAGGGGCAGGACTGGTCCTTTGGAAAAGCTCAGTGTCCAAGTGACAAGCTCAACCAAAGCTCCACTTAGGAAAAATCCACTTCTCATTGTGAAGTGAACAGCTCTGTACAGAAAACACATTCCACTCCCCTGCACTATTGATTTTCCAGTGAAAGGAGACAAGCTAATCTATTAATGTTAGTTGCTTTAAAGCGTGGTCTTGCAGTTGCTTCAGTCTGGTCCCAAAGGCTGACTCTCTCACCCAGTGTTTGCCTTCTGGCTGATGTTTCTTTTACTCAAAAGGCCATCACTTACAAGGAAGCAAGAAAAATCACCTATCAGAAGCTGAACTCCAGCTCTTAGGTCACTGGTACAACAAGTTTATATTTCACTTCCACAACATGACACTGATCTACCTCTCCTCCTGACGGCTCAGGAGGAACCTCTTCTTCACAAGGCCAGTTATTATCTGAAGATGCCTTTGCATTAGGAAACACAAGGAGTGTGGCAACTTCTAGTAAAGCCAGTTTATCTGTCACAGACATGTGATGAGCAAGCAATTGAAAGGATTTATTGATGAGCCCACAGAAGAATGGACCAGGATGATGGAGGCAGGATTTATGCCATATTAACAAGGCTGTCTGCCAATTTCAACCTATTAGTTGCACAATAAAGAGCTGAGACTTGCCTTCCCATCCCACATCCAGACACCATTTATTTTAGCAGAACTTGGCTCCTATCCCTCTTCAACCACTTCAGACTAAAGCAACAACTTAACTGACCTTACTTTTTGGAGGCTGAGTAGATGAGAAGCATGAGAAGACTCCAGTCAGCCTCTGAGACAGGGCTTTTAGCCAAGCAAAGCTGTATTTCACGGGTACCTATACCAATCTGGCCCACTGATATTGATACTTAATGCAGTACTAATTCCTCTTGTGTCATAGCAATGCTTCAAAACTCAGGTGGCCTGTGCACACAGAAATGGCACAATATTCTAGACTCTTGGAAAGGTTTTTCTCATTTTGAAGGCTTTCAGAACTGCTTTTATGCACAGAAGTAGCAGCTGCCTTTTTTGTACATTTATTTCTATTTCTATATCAGTATCATAGTAAACCACATCAAAGCATTTGTGGTAAGGAATATAATGCAATATTTTTGGCAAGAAGGTCTTACCATAAATAACTTCTTATAGGATATGCAGGATGACAAGCTAGTGCCCCAGTCCTGCTGCATCCTTACTGCAAGCTGAAGTAACCTAGAACACAACAACGCTACAGTTTAAGCAATCTATTTAAACAAGATGATGAATTCACACCATCAGGATAAACTTCCATCAGCTTTCCTTCCTTTTTACTGGCTCACTCTGGGAGCCCAGGACAAGCACCCCAAACCTTTTTGATGGATGTGCTGTGAAATCAACCCTCCCTAGTTCAGCTCCTGCCACTGAGGCAGCTTCTTTCCCCACCATGGGTTCTCAAGGTCTCTAGACACTGAGACCTGTAAGAATAAATATCCAGGAGACAGCAGCTGTGACCCATTTATTACCGAATGTTGCTGCAGGGCACAGCTGAGGAAGGCAGGGCAGAGGAAAAGCACTTGCTGCAAAGGGCATTGGTGGAGAAAACTCAGGTGCCCTTGGAAGAAGTACTCTGCTTGCAGCACTGCTCCAGCTCCCAGTTGGCAACAGACAATTTAGATCAAGCAGGGATGTTCAAGTACTGCCATGAGGGCTCCTCTCACATCACTGCTGGGAGGCAAAATAGAAAAGAAAAAACCAACCAAAAAAAAAATCTAAAAAACCAATTAAAAAAAAAAATCTACAGAAGCCAACAATGGACCAAGAGGCCACAAGAGCATCGTGTACCAAACAAGCTGGTAAAACTGCCCCAGTGCAGGTAAATGCATTTGGAAAGATCTATTTTGACAATAAAAATCTGAGATACCTTTACCCAGAGCAGGGCACAGGCAGAGGCAGGAAGGAGAAATGCCGTGGAGGGAAGCAGAGCACATACAGCAAGCACACTTATCAGTTCAGCCTTTGCATTTGCCGACTGAGTTCTGCCAGTACTGAGCAATGGCACAACAGTAGGTGTGTCCTCAGAGCACCCCCTGACCCCCCTGCACAGCCTCCTGCAGCCGCAGCCCGGCCCCACTCTGGTCACCCATCAGAGCGGCGGGCCAGGGTGACATTGTCCCCTCCTGAAGAGGGACAGTAAGCGCCTGTGAGCCCGCTCATTTTATTCACTGCACAAGCACATTTCCAACTGGGATAATCTCCATTAAACCATCTGCGCTGCCATGCTCGCCCGGCCTGCACCCGCTGGGCTGCCTGCGATACTGCAGCATCTGTGAACCGGCACAAGCGGATGCCACGTCCCTTTCCCAATCAGCTAAAAAAACCAACGGAGACTCAGACAGAACAGATGCACCTGGTGGCTTTGACGTGCTACTGAGCCAGGCTACCAGGAGTACCTGTGCCAGTGCCTCTTCTGAAAGGCACACGGCTCCCCTGAGAATTTAAGCCATTTCCTTGCCATCGTGGGAAGACATCATGTCCCAGATTGCCAGAAGAGGAGGGCTGAGAACAGAGTAGAGGTTTCAGCCTCAACGGCTGCCCTGGTGCAGAACAGAAGCATTGTTTGCCAGGTCATGAATACAGTTTGGATCAGACACTCTGAATGGCTGCTGATCCCCAGGATTTAATTTCTTTTTTATCCCAGTACCTGCTTTCTAGAAACAGGGACTATCATATCACATTCCCACATGACTTGGACAGAAAGACAAGAGTGTTACAATGAAAGATCTGAAACTTAAATCTGCTGCCCCTTCCCCATGAGCTCCCCAGCATAGCCCAGTGGAACCTACAGAGAGCATGATAAAGCAGCTGCACTGAAGTGTGAATTCAGCACTGAGAGAACGTGACCCTGTCCTCAGAATTGCCAGAGACAGCCAAGGGACTTGGGAGTCACTCCAGCTGTTGAGGACATAGCAGGGTGGTAACGGGTCTGAAGCAAAGATAGAAAGCCATCGATCTGCTTTAACTGTGATCACTGCTTGCCTTAAACAAGGTCGCTGGGCTGCCCAACACACGCCTTTCTTGGAAGAAAATTTGTCCTGCAGGGTCTTGCCCTCACAGGAGTGGAACAGCACAGCAAGGCTCACTCTTCAAACCTTCCAGGTCTTCTATGGTCCCAAAAAGGAGACAAATATTAGCAGCAGGTGATGGGACAGGAACAGAAGTCTATTTACATATTTCCTGCACTTGCCTTCACTTACTTGTTTTGCAAGTTTTTATTTTCCAAAGCAATTTATAAACAGGAAGCGAGACAACCATTTACTCAGACAAAGGTTAATAGGGGCCTAGCAGTCTCTGAAGACTCTGCAGACACACTTAGGTGTGAAATCTTGGAGCAGCAATAAAGATGCTGCACAGACAAGCAAGTCTCAAGAGAAGAATTTAATCTGTCTAAATATTCTCATTATGTACATAGTTTTCAGCTTCCATTCACAGTAATCAGAGCAGAGACAGCTTCCAGAAGCCTTTTTAGACAATAAGGCATGAAAAAAGGATTTTTACGTCAGCCATTATTCTTCTCTCCATCCCCAGCTTGAAGAGTCAATGTTTGAAATGGTTTTTGTTGAAAAGAAGACATGGTATTGTGAGAGAAAAAAGTTGACAGGAGGAAGGCAGCACGGGTCTTTGGCAGACTGGTGAGACTTGGCACAAAGCAGCTCCCATTGGCACTATTTGTCCAGAAAACCTCAAATAGATTATTCTCCTCCAAAATAGGTTTTCTGTAGGGTCATGCACAGAGTATGAAATATAACACTAGTTCCAGAAAACTGCTTCACTGGAATGGGCAAGAAGTTTCAGTTACATCCACACATCTTCCTCCTAAAAGTCACTTAAACCTAAATACAGTACTAAGATAAGGTAGGAAAACTAGAGGCAGGCATCTAGGACAAAAGGGCTGATCCAAAAACTCAGCTGCTTTCTTTTGGGATCACAGTGTCCATCTGTCCCCTTGCCACAGGGAAAACTTGTTTGCAAAAAGAGACCTTGTTTGTCCACTGAAACGTGGAACCTGAATTATTCCACCAGGCAAGAATTCAAAATAGAAAGTTAAGAAAACAGAATAGTTCACTATGGGTATGATCCCCTGGGACCAAGAGAAACTGTACTCTTGATGCATCTCTCCCCTCCTCACTTTTGTGTTGCACTTTCCCCTTCAGACAGGCAGGTTTCAGCTTTTCTGGCATGTTCAAAACTCTACTTCTATACAAAAGAAGCTTGGACAAAATGTGTAGAGATAATTACAGTGGTTTACTACTAAGTTTTCTGCTTGAAGTCAAGTGATTTCCTTGCAATGCCCTCCCATCCCCAGGTTTCTCACAGAAAGTTTAAGAGCTCAACCAGTCACTAGTTGTCCACACTGCAAACAGGACAGTGGGGAAAATATTAACTGGACAGCAGTGAAAAATTTTAGCCAGCACAGCCACTTCAGAAGTAGCACAAACTCAAAGCCAGGGTCAGTACTGTAGTCTGAGTGTTTTATAAATTATTACATCTCTTATCCCTCTCTAAAGAGGTCACCATCCTCCCCGTTTTCTGGAGAATGAAATCACACAGGACAAGCAGGGAGTGGGACCAGAAGAGCTGGAGGCAGAACAAGTTCCAGTTTACTCCTACCCTCACCCAGTAAGAAGAATTAAGAGACTTTTAACAGAAAAACAGAACTCAGAGGTAATGCTGACAGCCAGAAGTACCCTGAAAACAGTGATTGTGAAAACTGACCTCCATCAGTAACCCACTGCAGACTGGTCTGCTCTCCCACAAACAATCCCACCCTCCATCTAAGAGGGCACAGAGAACAACATTGAAGCCTCATCCCAATTACTGAGCAGGAAAGGATTAACCACTAGCAAAGACTTGGCAGATATTTATTCTCCAAATCCACAAGACAAGCAGAGGGAAAAGCTCCTCTGAGAGTTACGTACACAGACTGCAAGTCTAATGCTTACACAGTCTTAATTTTTTTAATTTTGCAAGTCCTAACAACAATTATCTTCATGAATTATAGACATAATATCCGAGAGACACAGGCAGTAATTAATGTATGTCTGCCTTTTCTGACTAGCTCCTTCTGCTGGGTCAGGGAGAGTTATTGAAATTCAGGAAGGAAATATTCAATCTTCTAGAAGTTTTAAAGAAACTGACTGAGACAAAATTTAATAAAGCAATAATATTTCTCTTAAATAATTAACTAGACTTTGACATTCACTAATATTTCTGAGGCCCAGCTCTTACTTTCGCAATAACACTGGATGTGATCCACTGCATGTCCAAAAGGAACTAACTCCAAAATTACCTCTGGATTTCCCTGCACACACAGCAATCCTCATTCCTGCTACTTAAAATTCTCACTGAGACCCTTAACAGAAGCCACACTAGTATCCTTTCTTCCTCCCATTTTGCCCTGCCGACATTGTCTCCAAATACGAGCGCTCAGCAGTCCCCAGGCTCTAGAGAAGCCATGTTCATCATCCTCTGGGAAAAACCCCGGGCTCAGAGCAGAACCCCAGCACAGCATTAGATGCAATAGACAATCCTGAACTAGACAAAGCTATTACTAAGGCAATGTATAGCACTGGATGTTGTCTAAGCTGGTTGTTTCCATCATCTTTCAAGTAGCAGATTCTCCTGCAGCATTAACAATTTTATTCACATAAAGCATGGACTCAATGATCCTTGTGAGTCCCTTCCAACTCTGGGTATTTTATATTCTAAGCACTCAAGTGAGTTTAATGTACTTCAGTATCTTGACAACAATTACCCCCAAGCAAATATTACTTAGCCAGCCACTGAAAAACCCAGTGAAGAAAAACACAGCCTTTGGCAAAAACATCTCACCTGTTTAAGCAGTATAAAGCTACACACCAAGATGGACACAACTCAAACTCAAAACCATAAGGATCATTATGATGGCCAACAAGTTCAAACACAGCCATGTCACCAAGAAGAGGGAGGGGATATTTGGCCAAAAAAGTCAGACTGAATCAAAAGTTTAATATTCTGTTGTTCACTTGAACTACATTATTTCTACAAGAAAAAAATCCCTATGCACTAGAAGCAGAGTTTAAATGGCAACAGTGGTCATCCCAATCCCAGAAGCTCACCAGATACAGCCTGTAAGCATCAATCCTTCGAATTGGCCCCCAGCACTTGTCCGTGTCGTTGTACTTTGTGCCATCTCCAACACTGCAAGAATGGTTGCCAGTGACACTGCTGGGAAAGGAGGGAGAAACAAAAGACAGTAATTAACTCCTAGCAGATGTCTTCCCCTCTCCTGCATTCAAGAAAGAAGAATGAGCAGAGCCAATCTTCCTCTCTGTCTCTGATCACACTCATTTCCTTACATTTTCTGGACTGTGTAACACAGCAAGTCACCGAGTACCAGAGGTTTAAAGGCAAATTCTTGAATTGCCTGCAGTTATTTGCAAGTTTTGTCATTTAATCATCAAGCTGGTGAGCTTAGATCTTTTATGGATCGCTGAGATTTTCCATTTTCGAGATAGAAGTCCAAATCTAGCCCAGATTTTATCAAACCAATCTTTTTTATTATCTGTTTCTTTGAGAAAGGCACCACTCCCAGTCCAGAGCTAAGTCCATGTACCATCACCACTCACTGGCCTCAGGCTTAGTAAACATCACACCCCTCAACTCTTACTCAAAGAGACAGAGAGGGCAACATATTACAGAGTATTGTAGTCAAACTATGGAGCAACAAGTCTCATGTCTGCAAGTGGTGAAGCTGGAAATATTTCACACCTGAGGACTTGTCTGGAAATCAGGTCAGCTACTTTCCAGGCAGGCAGCAGGCACTCAGGTGGGGAATACAAAACAACTTCACCTCCCACCCACAAGAGATGAGCTGTCCTTGAGTCATTTCTCCACCCCATGCTTTGGAAAGCACAGCTAATCCTGGTAAGTCAGGCTTATCACCCCATCAAACCCTAAGCCTGCCCTGTTCCCTGGCAGCACACAGCCCCTCAGGAGTAAGCACACTTACCAGGTCACCTGCATTAAGGAGACTGGCACCGCTGCTGCATAGATTGCCAGATCTCCATAGAGGTAGATAATTATGCAGAAATAGAAGAGGTTGACACCCACTGCAGAAAAAGAGAATATTGTCCAGATTCAGCAGAGTACACAGACTCTTGTTCTCTGCACTTCAAATATACAAAATTTTGAAGACCTTAGATCATCATTTGCCATAGTTTCTGCAGCAAACTCCACCCAAGCTCAGGGAACAGGAACTGATGAGGCATGAGGGGTCTCAGAGCTTCACTCTGCCTCCTTCAATACCTGGCACTGACACTAAACAAACCCTCTAGCTCAAGCCCATCCTGCAGTCAAGACCAACAGGTCTCACATAAGTCACCTGCCAGACAAAGCTGTCAACTCTGAACAGCCACAGGCAAACATCCAGGTGATGCTCTCAGACTCAGTGTGAGCACAAAGTAAAATGCACAGAGAATGATTTTAGGCTCTGCTGACTCCAAATCCTCTGATTGCAAATCTGCAGGACCTTCACAATATGGATTTGTAGAGATTTGGCCCTGTAGAGCTCAGATTCCAATGGGCTGAAATGGAGCTACTTTGGGAGATTCCCTACCATTGGCAACTTGAGCCAAGGTAAAATCCTGCAAAGCTTTAAAACTGTTTCTGCATCTCACTTACCCTGATGCCACCACATACACTGTTCCTGCCCCTACTCATTTCTTTGGATAAGTTTTTTTCTCTTTTTAAAAAATTATTTTTAATTTAAAGCTTGCCCTGCCTTCACGTATGAGATTAAAAGAAAATCTTACACAAATTAATTGGTGCACAGAACAGCCTTACTGAGGCACAACAAGACACTGCTGTGAAGGGCTAAAATCTAAAGGAATAAAGAAATGCTTGATGATTCTCTTCTTGTAAACAAGTCTGTATAAATCTCACCAACAAATTGGAAGATATTTTATTTCAGAGTCAGATGAGTTACAGAATAAAAGCCTCAAATTTATTTAATTTAAGAAGTTGACATTGAAGGAAAACAGCTCAAGAAATCTGCCCATACTTACAAGTTGTGATGCCACCTGATGCTTAATCCCAGTGCAGCTTGAGCAAACCTCACACTCACAGCTGTGACAATTATCAAACAAGGACAACACTGCTGCAGGAATGAGGACTCATTCCTACAGTGCTTGGGTGCCCCATAGCTTTGCCATCATACTGCCCCTGGATGTCTGGAAACATTATTAGGCAATCTCCTTTGTTTAAATAACTTATTCCATATGCTGAGCCTGCTTAGCATGAAAAAGGATGTATCAGGAAAGCACTGAGAGAACTTTCCTGCTTCTGTACAGTAGCACACTAAATCAGTGCTCTAGAGTTGTTCCTGGAGACAAATGGACTTACTACAAAAACTGAGAGATCATTCTATGTAGATCTCCCTTGTTTTTTTTGCTCGGTGAAAGATGTCTTCAGTTAGGGAGTCTCTGTGCTGTTCTGGAGACAGCAACAAACTACCTACCAGTCTTCTCCAATTTCCCATTAGGAAGGGCTGAAGGTTTTAAAAAATATCTGACATAGGACAGAAGCTGCAGAGACACTCAGGACAACAGAGACTCAGACAGATTTCTGTTTTGGGATCTGTGACTGGTCTCAGGACTCAGCTACCTCACACACACAAAATAAAGTTGACATGACCAGCTAAGCCACAGCAGCACCAGTCAGTACCCAGCAGCATCCCCATTCCAATGCAGACCTCTGTGTGCAGGAAACACAGGTGACACTCCTCTCCCAAACTCATGCTCTCCAAGACAGGAAGACTTTAGCATCAGCTCTTTTATAAACTGCTGTTGACCCTCCCTGATCAATACTTTCATTACTGGGCACAAAACGGGGTGAAAAAAAAAGCAATTACTTCCTGTAAGGAAACAGCATGATAGATATGCCTAGAATCTATTATTGCAATAAATGACTGCTCATTCCCAGAAGAAAGCACCCAATATTAAAAAAACAAAAGAATTAAATCAAGAAAAAAAATAGTTTTTTAGAGCCAGCTCTTTCAAAAGAGCACACAGTCTCTTCACAGCCTAAACCTAAGTCAGCTCCCTTTAAGAAAGCAGACAATCTGAAATTGAGATTTATCCCCAGCTTACCTCCTAGGACTGCAGATTCAATTCTGTCAGATTGCTGAAAATAAGAATCAGTCAAGGGAAAGGAGCAGAGAACTCACTAGAAATCAGGGGTTTTGAGGTCTACTGCACAGCTTTCATCAGCCTTCCCTCCAGAGGCTGTACAGCCCTCCATCACCTTGGATTTGGAACCATACTTTGTATATCATGAGTAAACATCCAGATATTTGCCAGCTGTGAAAGCTCACAGGCTGGTGCTTGGAGCTAAGAATTCCCCAGTATGGCCCAGTTTCTCAGCACTAAGTGGTCACTGAGCAGCTGCCCTTGCTGAAGGCCTTTCTGTGCAGCTTTGGGGAGGGAGCACCTCAGCAAGGACCCGCAGAGGGAGCTCCTTCACCGGTCTGTCTCTGAAGCCCCTCAAAGGCCACAGGGTGTCTGTGAATCAGTGACAGGGATGGAGCCTTACTGCTGAGATCAGACAAAGGAAAAGCAGCAAATGAGTCACAGCTGCCTCAGGCCCTTTGCTACAGGCACCTCATCCCATCTGGAAGTCAAAGGCAGGGTCAGGCCATGGCCTGCAGCTGTTCCAGCCACCTTCCTGCAGATGGATTCACCCCTTTGGATGGGCTGAGCAGACCCTGGGGAGGATCCCTAACACAGAAATCAGATAATTCTGGCTAAAGCAACATTAAGAAGAGGGATTAAGATTTAAGAGTACTAAGCAGTTTATTTAACTTTGCTTTGAAGCTCCATCAGTGCTGATGGAGAGAGGACACATATCCCCAGCACCCTCTACTGGCTGAGCACCAGAGAGGCCCAGAACCTGCCTGGCTTCTGGGGGTCCTTTCCAGCTCCCCTGTGAAGTACATGCAAAGAAGGGGCCTCCTGAAACTTGATGAGAACACTGACTCCTGTGATCCCCATCCCTCCACAGCCCAATCCTCAGCAATACTGATAAACCCTGTTAAATAATTGCTCTCGAAGCACTTCTTAAATATTACTCCTCAGAACATCTAGAGACAGGGGTGTGTTCACCATATTTTACACACAGCAAAGCAAACAAGAAAACTTGCCTAAGGTCATAACAACTCAGTGGTACAGCCAAGACTTAGAACAAGATGTTTCTGACACACTTCACTTCTCTGACTAAGAACATGGCAGCCTAGTCTAAGGTGGATTATTTTCATAGTCCTAAGTGATTCAAATCTACAAAACCCCAGAAGAGGCATGCAGCAAAATTAAAGTTTTTTTCCAATTAACTTTAAAATAAAAAAATAAAGTTCAAAGAATATTCACTCCCCTTAAGCCCAGCTGTCCTTCAGAGGCAACAGCTTTATGCTGGCATAACACTGATGCACTGTAGTGGAAAAAACTCAGCCTTCCATCACCTCTTTACAAGGTGGCCAGCAAACAAGGGAAAACATCACTTTCCACAAAAATGGGGCTTGACAGGCTCAAAACTGCACAGCCATGGTGTCTGATCATGTTCTGGCTCTGTGCAGCATTTCATTGTCCTGCTTTACAGGTTTCAGAATCCTCATCGCTGTGGTTTGCATTTCTATCACGCACAGCAATGGATGAGGCTTTATTAGAGCAGGGTTACAAGTTTGTTCCCTGGCATACAAAAGACACTTAAAAGCAAAAAGACAAGCCAGCTGTCTATCACATCCTCAGCAGGGACCTCTTCAACAGTTCATGTCCCAGTTCTCTTGATGATTCCCCAGACAATTCCTAGAAGCTCCTATCAGAAGTCTCTCTCCTTCAGACTGCTATTTACAAGGCACAGGGAAGCCTGAATGTCTTACTCTCAAATGCTACAACCAAAATGCAACTGGAAGACATTACTGCTAGACTCTACTGCTTCAAACAGTGGAGATGACAGAGGACAGATGCAGTTCAGAGGCAGGTGAAGTGCAGTCAGAAAAGGCACTGACTTACACTTGCCTGTATCAAGAAACTGCTCCCATAACCTGCAGTGTTTTGCTGGTTCCATGCCCATCGCAGCCCATAAATACTTTACAGAAACCCCACACAGGAGGATGAATACAGTCCACAGAGAGAAGGAACAGCACATTTGGGTGGAATTACCACAAACCCACACTGAGAAGCATGCAAACTTATGGAACAGCCATACACACAATGTGCAGGAGGACCCAAAGGGACTTTTGAAAATGTTCACTTACCTTTATTGAAGAACATGGAAGCCATCTGACCCATTTCCACCCTCTCAGTGATTTCAAAGATATTGGCTGAGCCACGTCTCTCTGCAAGTTAAAAAACAAGAAGTGTTTCAACCAGTCTCTCCAATAAGGCCTAAGACCAGATTACCTGGATACTCGGGAAACTCTAGCAGCAGTTTGAAGGACAGTATGTACAACTCCACAGCCGCAGTCACTGGGCCAATTACTCTGCTGAAGCTAGTTTAAAGGTGTTTAGAAAAGAAGATGTTCTCATCTTAGTGACCTAGAGGGAAAAGATCTTTATCGGGCTGCAGAAGGCAAACTGAATTCTCAATGAGTCTTATCTTGCAAGTGCTGAGGACTTTGAGATGAGAGCATGTGGAATTAAGGTGAAATGGACAGAGGAGTCCACTGAACACTGTCTACAGAGCAGAGGCCTGGTGAAAGCATGAACTGGGTACTCACGAACTGACAGGATAGGCCGTGTCTCTGCTCGCTCGTAGCCATCCTGGAGGAGAACATCACTGTCAGACACTCCAGAGGAAGAATCTTCATCTTCATCATCCTCCTGGATGAAAAGAACAGACCACTGCTGAGATATCTGCTGCCCACAGTATAGACTGTGTCACTCCCAGTGTCATGGTCACTTCCAGACACTCAAGGAAGGTCCAAAACAGGGAGAGGAGGACATGCAAGCAAAGCAATACCAGGGAGCCCAGGGGATGCTGTAGAGGGCAAAGAGGACACTATCACAGCAGGCTGAAGTGAGTGACAGGCTCTGCTGTCCCAGCCCCAGGTCACACACACAGCAACACTGCCCAGTTCATGCAGTGATAAGTGGCACAAGGAAGTTGGAAATTTCAGGCAGATCTGCAGTGTTGCAGAACTGGGAGAAAAAAAAAAATAAATCCATGTGTATCTAACCTGCACACGCAGGTCTAGTTCCTAACTCCATCCCACTAACACCAAGCCAGGGGTCTAAATCAGTGCAAACAATTATGCCTCCCTCTGATCCACTAAAGCTACAAGTAAGTTTTACAGCAAGGACATAATTCAGAACTGTCCACAACCTGGGATACTGCCCAAGTAACAGCAAGGACATCTCAGCCTGTCCCAGTTAAATGACCTGAGATCAGCAAGGATTTATAGTCCTCAGCACACTCCAAATAGCACCAATATATTGGCTGCCACCTCTCCACATTCATTGAGCAGGGCTTCTGGGCAAGGAGAGCGTGAAGAAGAAATTTCAGTAAGAAATGTGAACAGCACAACAGATTTTTCAAAGCAGGAGCAGAAAATCCTATCTTTAATGAGCAACCCCACAGGGAACTAACAGCTATATTTTATATGGCAAAGTTAAGTACAGTAGAAATTTATTTCTTTAGATTTAGTAACGAGGCAAGGCAAAGATGCAGGGGAATGCCAGGAAAACCCTACGTGATAAAACAACAGGAAGAAAAGGAGAATTAAACCCCACACAAACTTTGCGTTTTTCCATTCTCTTCCATCTCAGCTGGGCATTTGCAGCAGCCATGGCTTCCACCACAAAGGTCGTAGTCATATAGCTACAGAGAGAAGAATTCAATTGGTATCATCAGTAATAGTCAAGAACTGTCACTGAAGAGAGATGGAGAATAATTCCCATCTGTTTGTAGGAGCAAGCAAACAAACCAAAACAATCCTTTTGCCAGCTCCCCACACACTGTTTTGATAGTGTTTCATCTCAGTTTATTGCTCCCTTCTGCTCTTGAGATTCAGGTGTTCAAGCAGACCACAATATGCAGTAAAATATAACACAACTTCAGATACAATAAGACACTTCAGATATTTGGAAGGCACATTTCTGGTGTTCCTGTGGTTGAAAGCAGCAAGAGAACTTTGACCTTTGCTAGAAAGCAAATTTCCTTCCTCTTTTTAGAACCTAGGATAAACCGAGTTTTATTCTGAAGCTCATGGCAAAGGTACTCTGGTCACTTAAAAAATCTTACACATAGCATCAAGAAGCAAAGCAGCAATACAAGAACAAGGAGCACATCACACATGCAGGCAAATATTGGAGGCCAGTGAAAAAGCTGTCTCCTTGTCCAGGGAGACAGGGAGAGCCACTGATGGAAGGAATATAATTATTTCAGCTAAAACAGCCCTATAATGTTAATCAATAAATTTTAAAACACCTTCAAAACAATCTTATTTAAGGCTTTCAAGTGGTTTCTCACTGACTCGCCTATAAGCTCAAATAAGAGACCAGCTCTGCAAGAATAAAAGGAAGTGCTGAGGCCTGTGTAGCAATTTCCACCCAGGCTTTTCCTGCACCAAAGGTGCCCAGTGGGCATAAGGAAGTCACAACTATCAGAACAAAAGCAACAGAGCTCCCAAGGCACATAGCACTTTGAGCTGTGTCTTCTAAGCTTAATCCAATGCAGTTCTGGTGCACAGATTTAAGAGGTTTGTGCTCTCCTGCTGACCTTGAAGGATTGTCTGCTGGTGCTGAATTCCATATATTGAATTTATGCTTTTAAACTAATGTAGCTAAAAGGAATGGCTTCTAAAGCTCCCTGTTACTGGTAACCCCACAGATACCATTTTACCAAGCCTTTGCAGCACCAAGCTCTGAGGTGGGGCACTCACAAGCATTTGACCATACAGTCTCCCTGCACAGCAGCACAGAACAGATCCCAAAAGCTCTGTCTCCAAATCAAAGGCACATTTAGGCTGGCAGAGCTGGTTACTGAAAAGGCTAGCACTTCAAAAGTCCATTTGTACAAATGGCAGGAGGGAATTTAGGTTTATTTTATTTTAAAACCAAGCAAGAAGCAAGCAGGGATTCCCAGTCCACCAGAAGATGGCAATTGTAGCAGTAACTCCTTAGAAATCAGTGCTGTATCCACAGCCTTCAGCTCCACCTGCTGCTCCAGTGAACCAGCGTGACAAACAGGAGGCCTTCTCCAAGGTCTTGAGCAGCAAGGGTCTAGAGGAGCTATGACAGGCCTGGCTATACAGGAATTTGTGTTCCTGACACTCTTGCAGCTGTGAGAGCATTGCCAGAAGCCAAGAGAAAGTTTACACTTCTGCAAGTCACAAAGCAATAAAGCAAAGACTTGACCCTGTGCCACCTGTGAGCTGGTTGGTGTTTGGGAAACTTATCTGTGACAGAGGCAAGCATAGAATGCATCCACAGTGAGGACAATGTCAAAAAGATAGCTGGGATAAAGGTCCCAGAAGACTCTGGACTGGAGGAAAAGCCCTTCCCACCAGTCAGGAAATGGGATGTACCAGAGACTCAGGAAGTGCATCCCTCCAAATCAGGTCCACAGGCCACACACTGCAGAAACCAACACTCAAGGAGCAGAGGGACAGAGCACACAGGAAAACAGCAAAAGTCTGTACACTGTCCTCACCCAGCTGAGCCTCTCAGTGCCCGAAATACACACACACACATCCTACCTCATAAATCCCAGGAACATCAGGAGGACGAGGCTGACGAGCCACCCTGCTGTGGCAAAGGCCTTGGGCATGGTCAGGGCTCCTGTTCCAACAATGAGGTTGAACATGTACACCAGGCCAACCTGCAATCAGCCACATGAGCCAGCATCAGAGTGTGCCAGGGACCATCCAGAACACCTCACACACACCCTGATTTAAATGGAGGGGGTAATCTCTGAGCCAGCAGGGTGGGAACAAGTCCATGTGTGAGAAATAACTGAAGGAGGGGCCCGAAATCCAAAGAGAACAATGTGAGCATCAGCACATTTCTGGAGAAAGTGATATTCCCCTCCATTTTTCTAATTATTTTAAATTATTTTTTTCTCTCTAGCTTGTGGAGTTATAAAGTACATTAGATTTTTGTTTGGTTTTTTGTTTTCAAATCACTGCCTTCTGTCAGAAGGTCTGTGCTGTGGGTTGGGGGTCTCGTTTTTTTCTGACCTGAACACAAGTAGTTATGACTATGTAACTTTCAGGACCTTTTACTCTCAGTCAAGCAGGAAATATCCAAAAATAATTCTAATTCAAAGCCTGCTTGCTATTTTACCAGTTAAAAGCTGAGCATATTCTAAAGAAGGGATTTTACTTTATGAAGGGAAAGAATTTTATCTTCTCTGGCAATGAGCTTTTTCAGTGTCCACAGACAAAAGAGAAGTCTGCACTTGGACAGAAGCCTGCGGGCTATGAATTTAGCTCAATTCAAGATCAAAAACTGCCAAAGTTGTTATGCTTTAGTGTTTTGTTTTATTTTTTAATACAGGTCAGAGTCCCTCCAGAGGAAAGCCAGTAAAGAGCTGCGTTTGAGCAGACTTTTCTGGGCATGGAGCAATTAACATCAGGAGAACTATTCCCCAGTGACCCTGAGAGCACTTCACTGACATAAGCACAGCAAATTCATCTTTTGCTGAACAACCCAGAACAACGATTTTCCTTTGGTCAAACAGAAATGAGAATGGTGCCTGTAATGTTCAGCCTGGTTAGACTTCTTCAGGGAAAGAGGAGAGTCTCAGCCTTTGAGATTACTCCAGGAAATACATGCAGCACCAGCGTAACAACATGAGAGCAGGTGACACTAATCCTTGAGGGCCCAGACATCCCAGTTACTGTCTTACTTCTCCATTTTCTCAGTTGTGACCTATTTCTGCAGCCTAATATCCACTTCTCCTAAATTTAATCATTAACATGGAGATGAAAATTTTTAAGCATTTAAAATCCAACACACAGATTTCAGGGCTGGTTCTAAATTTATTGAGTTCACTTCAGAAAAAAAAAAAGGGTTTACAAAGTGCTGTTTTTAAAAGCTGACTTTTGTGAAGACCTGTGGCTATGAAAACTGGTATTTCCAGTAATTTAGGAAAGCAGTAATTGGCTCTGCAGTTGCACAGGACACCACATTACAGGGAAGAAACCTCGTAATTACTCACTCTCAGTGAAGTGGTATAAAACAAATTACTGCAACAGCTGCAGCTAAGTAAACTTTGAGAAATTATGGGGAAAATGTTTATATAAAGGAACAAAAGGGAAGAAAGTAGGATAGTTTCAATGTCCCAGTCCCCCCTGTTTATGCTAATGATAATTTGGGTTGATGAAAACATTAACAAAATGTAAGAAAGTGGGCAGAAGGATGAAAAGCTGGTATGGGACATGAAGCTCTTCTTAGCACTTTTAGATCTATTCTTTAAGCACACATCATCCCTTTACTTTATGTAAAGTGATCTGTGATATAAAAAAACCCCACGTAACTACAAACACTAAGCATCTTTAACCACCCTTTGACCTCCATCATCTCCTGAAATGCTGAGGTCATGTCCATGAGGAAGTAGGATTTGCAAACATAATGCTGAGGAAAGACAATTTTGAAAAAAAATCTCGTGACCAAACCCTCAAGCAGTGGAACTTACATAGGGAGAGTAAAGCTCTCCAGTATCAGTGATGCCACCTGCCATCCTGGAGAGGGAGGGGAGCCCGAGAGAAAAGCCAGGAGGGTTATTTTTGGGATAGTGTTTTCAACTTCTGTCGTCTTTAACCTAGGGAAACATCATAACACTGTGTTATCTTTGCTGAAAAAAGGAAGAACTCACAAGTTAGCTTTGGCACATCAGTTTGCTGGTATTTGAACAGATTCCAGCAGGATCTTGCCCTTCAGACAGACCCCACTCACCAGCACTACTTGGTTCAATACTCTGTGAGAAGTTTTCATACCCATTAAACTGGTTTAAAAAGCAACCAAAAGGCCCTGCCCTTTCACAGCATGTGATGACCATCTTCTCCAAACAGCCAGAGGGGCTGTTTCAGACAACTAAAACCTCAGGAGGAATAATGACTGCCTTGAGGATGATCTCAAACTGCTGCTTCTCATGCAGCTACTACTCCTTGCAAACATGTGCTTCCTGCAAATCAGAAAACCAGCCTAAAGTCTCTCTTCCTAAATTCAAGTACAGAAATAAGTAGACAAATGAAAATATTGGACCTCTTAAAGACACACCAAGATGCTTTTCACACAAGAACATTTCCAAAGTAGAAGCATTTGGGAAGCTTTACATTGTATCAAGAAAACTATAAGCGTATGGCAGAACTGAAGCCTTCTGGGAGGTTTCAGTGTCAATGATTACCCATAAGTGAATTAAGGGCTTCACATTTCTACATGTGCTCCTACTCAGCCACACCAGCTAGGACAAGCCATCAGCACAAGATGAGCTCCAGTCAAAAACAGAGTTATAAGCTTGTACACCCACGCTGAATGCCAGAAAAGAATCAGGCAGCACAGCTCACTGAGGTCATAACTGGACCAGCCTCAGAAAAAGAGATCAAACACCACCTTTAATAACAAACCTCGGCTCAAAACACTGAAGCCAAGCTTGGCAAACCGAGAGCAAGCAGCAAGACAAGGGACACTCCGGGACAGCGTGTCCCCGTGCAGGCCCCACCCCAGGCGGGGGGAACCGACCCCAGGGCCCACCGAGAGCACCAGAGCCCCCCGGCCCTACCCGGCCTGGCTCCCCCCGGGCCTGTCCCACACATGGAACGCAGCTCGCCCCCCCTGCCCTCTCCGGGGGAACTCCTCCTGCCCCACAGAGCGCCTACAACCCGGGCAGCCCCCTACAGCTCCGCGGCCTTCTCCCCACGCCCGGGTCCCGCCGCTCCGGTGCACACCCCGCCCCACACCAGGACCCTCCCCAGGCCTCTCCCCGCCCGTCGAGCCCCTCCCCGGCCCTCATCCCACGCTGTCCCCACACAGGGCCTTCCCCAAACCTCCTCTGAGGGCCGCGTCCCGCCCGGGGCCCGCCGGGACCGCCGGGACCCCCCGGCCCCTCACC
>VZTT01027326.1:20326-31220 GCA_013400855.1 Buphagus erythrorhynchus | reverse complement strand
AAATAACAAAACTTCACATATATATGTAGAAAACATGGTTTTGTTAGAACTGCCTCTGTGATTGTCACAGTTCCCCTTTATTCTTCTTTCATTGTCTGCTCATCTTATTTAACATCATTCATTCTAATTTCCACGCTAATAAACTCAAATAAAAAGCCACAGATAAAAAGAGGAACCAACATGTACTACTACACAGAAAATATACCTTCAAATTTCTGTCTCAAAAACACATTTCAAATTACTTTTTTTTTTTTTTTTTTTTTTACCAGTGATTGCTAAAATCAAGTTCAGGAATACATTCAAGAATATTTGCTTATTAAAACATAAAAACTTTCCACTGCCACAAAGTGGAGACTCAATTGCTCAACAATCACAACTAATTCCAAACTTTCTCAGGTCTAATGAAACCACTGCCTTAACTGTATTAGCTACCCAAGTAGTACAACTTGCACTGCAGGATATAAAAGATTCATGTCAGTAGAGATTTAAACTCAGAAAAGTAGAACAATACTTAATGGTTAGTGAACTGCATTGGAATATTCCTTAAAGCAATTTCTCTTTTTCTATGTCTATGTTACACTTTCTATGTCTTTGTCTATGTTTCTATGTCTGTGGTTATTTCAACCAAGCCAAGTAGAAATTTCAAATACTTAAACAAGTTACCTCAAAATCAGGAAAATCTTGTGGTCGTCTGCTTTTGTTTCATAGAGAAACTACTTTCAGAAAAACAAGAAATAGTGAGGCTTGCTGGTTAGCCCTAAGCTTATAAGCAATAATGAAAAAGAATAACTCTAATGAAAGCAGCAGATTAAGTAGGAAGAATCTTTCCAGAAGTGTAATTTTGGATGCTGAAAAACACTGTAGTGAGAAGCAACCTGCATGAAAGATACAGTGCAGTTCTTTCCAAAGCCTCTGTTTTGGTTTTCACCTAGTGATACAACAGTGAACAATGGAACAATGGAAACAATAATTATATTGGCATCCTATATTTCTGGTCTTTTAATAGTATTTCCTCTCAAATATGTAATTCCACAGCTGTATTCTCTGAATATTTTAAGCCTGGTTATAGAGTTCCTGCAACCTGTTTTATGCTGTTTGTGGCAGGCAATAACCCAAAAGAACAAAAACAAGCTAATACTTGGAGAGGTGCTGTGAGCATACCTCACATGCCACATAGCCTAGCCACATGCACCTAACAGAATTCACAGTGCCCATCTATGAAATCTAATACTTGGGAAAGTACAAAACAATTGATTTAGTCATCTGTCTTTTGTCTGAGTTCACCACAAGTTTTCATTTTCCTCCAGTTTCCTTAATGTCCACAGGAAAAAAAAAAGCTTGTATTCAATTGACCCCTTTCATTTTTTAGGCTCAGATTGTTGTGCAGCTTTTTGGCTTACATGCAGCGGGGTTAGATAGGTCAAACCTGGCAAAATTGGGGGTTTCTGCCAGATTTTATGGACAACATCATTCCTTTCAAAGCAAATAATTCTGTCTTCTCTAGCTTCTGGATTTCCTTTCATTGTCTATCATTTTGCTTTTTACAGCTATCACGCTTATCCATGTATGTTTTCACCTAAGCATACTTGCATGGTCTACAAGCCTGTCCTGCATCAACCTCACTATTTTTATCCCTATTCCATATTGTAAGCAGCTGCCTGTTGGGACTACTGCTCCCACTGTAACTCCAAACCTGTTTTGATGCACACAACTCCCTGTCTCTGCCACCTTCAAAAATCCAGCATGTTCCTATGCTAGTTTATGCTGCCACAGGGATTTATGCAGCCCCACACCAAACCATGTCAGGGAATCAATGCAGATGAAAGTTTAACAAGCAGAAAAGCAGTGAGCCTCTTTCTTCAACAGTGCTGGATTATGTCATCTTCAGGTACTCATATTACTATGGGATCAGCATTTAGAGCTCTAGCTTCAGGAATTCTGACCAGTTCTGAAGTATGAACAAGTAATGTTCTAAATATCCCTTAACATACCAATCTTGTTAGAGATCACAGTGTCTGGACCAGGAAAGCTTAATCCTCCACAGCTTCAGCTTATCTGCATGCAGTCTAATTTTTTTCCCAGGACATGTCTGGGAAGCATCAAAGCATGTTAGCCCAGAGATAGCAACATGTCTAATGTCAGTGCCTTTGCCACTGACAAAGTGTGTCAGTGTGATGTATCCAAGACTTGGGATCCCTGGTTCAGCTTAGCCTGAAACATCTCAGGAGCTTCTTCCATGGGTTCTCTTCTTTCTTATGCATCCCTTATGCTCTGTTTTCCTTCTGTGAGCTGCAATTTTTAAATGTTGTTGAGACAGACAAGAATCACAGGTCATTTTATTTTTTATACTGGTGTGGATGGACAGAAAAGAGACATATATTTTGATCTTTTTCTAGACTTCATTTTTGTTTCTTAACAGTTAATCTCCTAGTTTAAATAGATAGGAAATTTGAACTTGAAGGATCTGTTGTCTCAGGAAAAACATGATCATCACCCCTTTAAGTATTCTGCTCATGGGTAGTGATTCATACCAGTCCTTATACTTCGGAAGGTTTGTGGTTCGAAATGTTAATTAACAGATATAGTCCATTTCCATATGTCTTCCTCTAAAGGTTACTGCAACAACATTTCCTGAATATCCTTTAACAATTTAATGGCAGCCTGGCAGTGGTATCATGGCAAATAAATTTAAGTGACATACAGGTTGCAGTGGCAGAATACAAAGTATAATAAAGCAATGTACTTCTTATAGAGATGTGACATGAAAAACATTGACCTGTGGTCCCAAGTAATTTTCATAAGACAAAAGCTTTCATGGTAATAAAAACAAATCAATCAATGTTCTGAAAGACTAATATAATAAACCATTGGGGAAGCTATTCAGCTGTGTTAACTCCATTTAACAAAAGAGGAGTCATTATTATTCAAACTTTGTACTTAAAGTTTGGTGATAACTTTAGCTGCACTATGACAAAGTAGCCTTCTTGATTAATGGGAGATACGTCCAGAATTGGCAGAATTGTTGAGTCTCAAAACATGGAAACATATGCTACCTTGCTGGTCACATTGAACAAAACCAGTTTGACATTAGGAACATGGGACTGGACTTTAATGATGGGAGAGAATATTAATTGCAGAGAAGCTAGTGTGTGAAATATTGCCATATCCAAGAATTTATATACTGACAAGCAGCTAGAACATGAGGAGGATGGAAGAGGGGTCAGGAGTGTAAATATTTTTTATGGGAAGGAGAAAAAGAATGGAAGAGGAAAAAAAGTAGTTTCAGTCCATGAATCCCAAACTGATTCTCAACAAATGGATATTGAACCGCTTTTCAAGAGAAACAAATTTTTGCTTTATAATTTTCAAGTTGAAGAAGTTGTATTGCTCTAGCCACTGAGAAAGAGAGAAATTAAGTGAATTACAAACAATTTGGGGTACAGGTAGAAAAGAATCACAGGTTATGATTACAGACTCTGCTTTCTAACCATGAGTTCATCCTTACACACAGACTTGGCAGACATCATTTTTTGAGGAGCTGAAATGTCATAATGATTCTTTTCCTTATGAGCCTCACTAATTTGCAAGCATCTTGGCAGTTCTGGTTTATAAATGAGACAGTATTTGGAAATATCAAGGTACCAAATAACTAGCTGGCAGTTTTTCAAAATACCAAGAAGATCTCCTTTTTATCCACTCCTTTCTTTATTCTGCACAGAATTTTGGAGACTTTACACAGTTAACAAACCAGTTTGGTCTTTATCTATACCACAAGCAACTCCACCTAAACCCAGTTAGAGTTTTTTTTCCAGTTGCTCAAGGTCCACTCATTTATGCCAGACTGATTTATGCCATTTATGTCAGTGGGACTCTGTGGAATATACCACAAAAAGTTGTGAAGTATTTATTTAGAAGGGATAAATAGGCATGTAGAGCAGAATAGAAAGGCAGAAAAAAGAATATAAATGAAAGGAATGAGTTGTACAGGTAGAGCTGAAAAAGGCATTACATATAAAGATATGCAACATCTCTACCTGATTGACAAAATATAAGGTAGTCAGTCTATGACTAAAAGGGCTGCAAGAAACAGGAATGTTTGAAAATTGCTCAGAAGACTTGTTCCTGCTGATGCAACATGAATGGCTAATTATGATGAATGTAATACTGAGGGATTCCTTGAATTCAGGTCTATCAAGTACCACACAAACAAATTGTTAGACATTTTAATACCATGTCATCTTAAGATATTAAATGATAGGGGTAGACAATGAAACAGATCTGAGAAAAAAAATTAGACAATACCCCTGTTATTTGATCTGTGTTTAAAACTAGATTGGGAATAAGTCTCTCAAGACTTCCAAGAACAGCAGCAAGTGCCACATTAAAATATATCATAGTCAGAAAAGAAAGGACTTCACCCCCACAGAAGACAAAGCACTCAAGTGTTCTGGACTGCAGGAAAAAATCCAGCCTCAGCAAAGATGAAAAGCTACTATCCATCTTTTACCAAGTGTAATATTTAATAGTGACTGCTCTTTAAAATCTGAATGGCTTTTCAAGGGGATATTTTAAATACTGTGGTATTTTTTCATGTTAGACATCTTCAAAAAATAAACTTCCATTGCAAAACTGAATTTACATAATGTAGATAACACCTGTAGTGTCAATCCCCTAGCAAGAATGAATATAAAAAAGCACTGTCTGATTGCAAAAAAAGTTTAAGAACTAGTTGCTAATGTTATTTATTAAAGCATTTTATATACCTATATCAATTACTATCACTAGGATACAATTAGGAGATCCTGTACTTGTTTACGGCCATTATTCAACTTTTCAAGAATAAGGCATTTCATTTACAAGCTTATAATAAATTAACTTTCAAGGGGATTCTTCAGACTTACAAAAATAATATATCATCCTTATTTTCAAGCCTCAGCTTTTGCAGCTGATATGAAATTAAAACAAAACACAAAAAAACCCCAAACTCAAACATTCCAATATGATATTTTGTCTAACCTTTATAACAGGCTAGTTGAATGGTTTCTTCTCTTACCATCACTGTTGGATCATCTCCTTGTTACAGATTTGAACATGAACAGTGAACAGAGAACAGCAGTGCATCATCTGTCATTCCTCAGCCTACATCCCATGCTGTGCTTTTCATGTAAGTTCAGCAGAGAAGTTCTCGTTAAGAAAGAGAGAATTCAGTGTTGTGCTTCTTTGAGGCCGATTGGCCGAGTTGCTCAGAATTATGGTAGCCTGTATAAACAAACCCCTGAGGGCTGGTTCTTGTGGCTTCTCTTGCTAAAGAAAAGAGGTGGTGTGTCTCCTTTCCAAAGGTCAGTCATCCTGCTCCCCTGAAGAAGCAAAACCAACAAGCCTGGCTCTCCAAAGCTCACTAACTCACTGTGCAACATCTTCTCCCATATCCTGCTATCTCTTTCTTCCCCATAACATAAGCTAGCCCAAGCTCAATCTTTTGGGCAGAAAATCAGATTTTTTACAGTGCTAATAAATCTTGAATCAGCTTAATTTAGAAACATTACTCTGCACCTTTCTCCAAAGGGAACATAGGAAGTGTGTGACAAGACATATTCTTTCTCTACTCTCCAAAATGAAAAACAAATACATAGAAGGGTGAAATAGATTTCCTTTATCAGCACTGCCATAGCAACTTAGGGAAACTGTATAGACAAACAGAATGTAGACTAACAGTGAATCACTTTGCTCTAGAAGGAATTATTCTCTTTTGATACCACCTGAATTTGCCTTGATTGGAAGGAGAGGAAAAAAGGTCTCATGAAGTCAGATAATCAGAAATAAACTTAACAAGATAAAGCAGATGGATATTTGTCTTGCCATTTTATTGATTTAGCTTTTAACTTCTGCATGAAGACCTCTGCAAAACCTGTGTCAATTCAGCCAAGGATGGTATGGTTGTTGACCCAATCAAAGGAGCGAAAGGATTGTAATGCATTGAAGAATTTCAAATCCCCAGTCTCCTATATGATTTGCAGATAGGGAGAGCAGGAGTGGGACATCCTGTCCCCAGGCAGTAGCTCCTAGAAGGTGGATCACAGTTCCATGGCCCCAGTCAGAGTCATTCTGCAGAGATGACTTCCACTGCTTTTCCAGAAACAATTCTCCAAAAAAACCATTCTTCTTTGCCATAACATATGCCTTTTTAAGAGCACACAAGTGACTTAATCAAAACTACCCCCAGTTACAGCATAGGCCCTCTGCATCTTTGTGAAGTGCAACAGGAAAGAAGTAGCCAGTGCTGTAATTAATATATTCATCTAATGTAATATGTCCCAACTTCACTTTTTCCATCACAATATTCTTCATGACCAGTACAAATATGTCCATGTGTCATATAACTTCTTCAGCCCAGCCTACTTTACGCCCAAATTCAAAAGATACTATTTTATTTTTTCCAGTTCAAACACCATGAAAACTTTAAACAAACAAACAAACAAACAAACAAACAAACAAAACTTTTCCAAATCAATCTTAGCTATTCTCCTGAATAATTTGACCT
The DNA here is from genome assembly GCA_013400855.1 of Buphagus erythrorhynchus. NCBI lineage: Eukaryota > Metazoa > Chordata > Aves > Passeriformes > Sturnidae > Buphagus > Buphagus erythrorhynchus. Next base: position 24,679 of record VZTT01027326.1, on the reverse strand, counting down.
AATACCAATCTGATTGATTCCCAGACCAGAGTGTCTGTGACATTGAGATGTATTGAATTGCTCTCATTATAGAGGGGATAACTGTTTACAGGATATTATGTATGTAAGAAGCTTTTGTCTTTTAGTCTTAGCTCTGTGAACAGGGCTAGCCCTAAGGCAAAGCCTAAGGCAGAAAGTGAAATACATTTTTTAAAGGCTGTTTGTTAATTGAGCCCTAAACTGCTTTCCTGTTCCTTGCCAGTTTTATCCTAACATAAGAACAAATCAATGTTAAGGCAGTCTGCCAGATGCTGGCCAACTCAGACTGCTTTGAGCGTCCTCTCTCGTTCTTGGCAGCTGAAATCTCCCAGCTCTATTCAAATTTTGCTCAGCATCTAGCAGCATTCATCCTTAAACGGGCTGCAATCTGCATATGAATATTTTAATTACATGTTGCTATGCAGAGACAAAACAACCAGCTATGTACAGGCAAGTCAACTAAGAATTTGTAAGCTCTGTGACAGCAATGGATTTATAATTTTAGCCTGTTTATTATGCTTGGGGCATCTTTCTCTAAAAGGTTGTGTTTGAGGGTGCTGCCAGCTAGGTGCCTTGTTTGAAAAAGAAAAGTGCAGTTGTTACCCTCCTTCAGTCAGTGCAGAAACTGATGAGAAAATGAAGAAGTTTCTCAGACCACATACCTGAAATTCACTGTTTTCCTGGAGGCCATTGGACTGTAGGAAGATGATCAGTAGCTTTCAAGAAAGAAAAAGACTGCATTTGGCAGCAAGAGGAGGAGGAGGGCAGAGAAGTGATTGAGTGCCAGCCAGGATCTGGTTTGATCAGATCTGGATCAAATGTACTGGACTGACATGAAGCACCCCACTCCTGCCTATTTTCCATTGTGAGACTGCACAAAAACAGTGTCTGATGGGGCTGGAGCCATTCCCAAAAGCATCAACTATCCAGGCACCCTATTTTTGCATTTCATTTCCCCTTTAGGACTCTGTGATTCACTGTCTAGGGATTTGGACAACCAGAAGATAAAAGATGAAGAGCCAGGAGTAAAATAGCAGGGAGGAGCCTTGTTGAACAAACCTAAAAACCTAAAGGAATAAAAGTGAGAGACAGGTAGTTATGGGGAGTCCACTTTGAGCTGCAGTAGGATGCAGGGGGATGGTGAAGCTGTTAGGACAAATGTGAAAATGGAGTGAGGTGACCCTGGCAGAGACATCTCTAAACTGTTGTCAAATGGCCTCTAAGAAAGAGCTGTCCAAATACCTGCACTGAAAAGAAAGAAGTTCAGTAATCCAAGAGGAAACAGCCTAAAATAAGTTTTCTGTGTTTTCTTCTTGAGTCTCATTCTGCAGAAGTCATTTTTTAAAACATTCTCCATCTCTTTACCAGCCTATCAAACAACCAGGCAAAGCTGGAAAATAAGTCTGTTTGGAACAACAAACATCAAGGTGATTTAGGAAGACAGAGAGGACTACTTGGCTAGTTTTTCTTGTCTTGATTTTTAACTTGACAGTGAAAGGGAGGAAAAGTTTCTTGATAACAAAAATAAAACATTAATGCCTTTCAGAGCCATCACCATCTCATGAAAAGGGCTAGACCAGAGTGTAGGTAAAAGCTGTGAGACACCTCAAAAGATAATGAATCTGACACTTGCATGACATTTCCAGTTTAATGCTGAACTTCTACTTCCCCACTAGATGGAAAGGTTCATCAGCTACCAGATGCTTTTAAGAGCTTGGAGGAATGAAAAGAAATATTATTTTTCCTGTCTAGATGCTCTACTTTAAACTGTCTACAATCACACTTTTTTTTCTGTTAAAAGCCACTGTACTTTTCTTTAAAAATTTCAGGATTTAAAAAAAAAAAAAAATAAAAATCAAAATTCAGTATCATCCTACACTCCTAATCTTCTTTTCATCAAAAAGCTTCTGAACTCCTAAAAGCTGTGATGAACCTGATAAGAGACAAAGGTTGAGACAGAGACCAAGTGAATATCAAGCACTTAGTAAAGTTTTGTTCTCACACTGAATAAATTGTGAGAGAATTGCACTGAAGTCTGTAGTAAGTTTGATGCTTGTTCATGTCCCTAAATCAAAGAAAATTTCAGAATGTTTGGACAGACTTTATGGGGCCATTAGTTTTACTAGATTTTATTGCATGCACACGGTCTCTATAAAAATACCTAACAAGACTGAAAGATCTTCCACATTTAACATAAATGTTGTCAAATATAGAAAAATAAAATACACCTGAATATTAGGATTTCTAAGCCAATGAACTATTCATGAGTTTGGACTATGTCCCCACAGTCTTAGTACACCTACGCCTGATAATCTTTACAATTATAAGCAATAATATCATCATCAATTCAATTCTTCCCATCTTTGGATAATACATTCCTACTAGCAATGTCTTGGATGTCTTTATATAAATATGAACAACAATGCTTACATAGATCATCTATACTGTTCAAGACAAAACTTATTAAAATAGTTGGTAACAGCAACCCTCTGCAGCTCTACAGGCTGGGGGCAGAGTGGCTGGAAAACTGCCGAGCCAAAAAGGACCTGGGGGTGTTGGCCAGCAGCAGCTGAACATGAGCCAGCTGTGCCCAGGTGGCCAAGAAGGCCAGTGGCATCCTGGCCTGTGACAGCAATAGTCAATAGTGAGCAATAGTGAGCAATAGTGTGGCCAGCAGGACCAGGGTAGGGACTGTCCCCCTGTACTCAGCACTGGTGAGGTCACACCTCGAGTCCTGTGTTCAGTTCTGGGTTCTTCACGACAAGAAAGACATTGAGGGGCTGGAGCATGTCCAGAGAAAGGAAACAGAGCTGGGGAAGGGTCTGGAGCACAGCTCTGATGAGGAGGAGCTGAGGGAGCTGGGGATGTTTAGTCTGGAGAAGAGGAGGCTCGGGGGGGACTTTAAATTCTCTCTACAGACACCTGAAAAGACATTGTAGAAAGGTGGGGGTCAGTCTCTTCTGGCACTTATCAAGTGAAGGGACAAGAGGAAATAGCCTAAAATTGTGCTTAGGGGACATTCAGATTAGATACTAGGTTGTTTTTTTTTCCACTGAAAGGGCTTAGGCATTGAAATTAGTTGCCCAGGGAGGTTGTGGAGTCAGTGTCTCTGGAAGTGCTCAAAGAGGCATCTGGATGTGGCACTTGGGGTTATTGTTTAGGGGTGGTTATGGTGGTGTTGGGTCAACAGCTGGGCAAGATAGTTTTGAAGGTCTCTTTCAACACTGATGACTGTTTGATTTAAAGAGGTGGGGTTTTGAAATTATAATAAATAGCAACAGATGGCCCTGACATGTGTATATGGCTGAATTCATTCCAAAGATTCTCTTTTCAAGATGTCAGTGTTAAGCCCCTTGAGCAAATTATCACTTTTATCCTCACTCTATGGCCATTAGTTAAGCCCTTATATTTATCAGCACTAGTAATCAAAAATCATCAAGTACAGTCAGAGACAAGCAGACTTAATCTCTGGATTCAGAAGTGTTTGCAATCCTTGCCAAGAAAGGCCTCTCCCTCCTGATTTAGCATTAAGTTGCAAAATAAACAATCCCACTAAATTGTATTTCTCAGCTTGAGCATCATAAACAAAACCCGAGTAAATGAGTGTTTATTGGAATGAGCTTGACAAATGATTTCCCACCAACAGGCTATCCATGATATATCTATAGATTGCTATCTGTGACAGATTATTATCTCCATAATAATATATTTTGTTAAGTGGAGATTATTGACAGGTGATGACATGGAAAGGACTTGAAAATTAAAACTGTGATGTACATATTCATTTTCCAAAAAAGTACAAATTGTAAAGATTGAATTAGGCACATGAGTTATTTTGGTTTTGTTTGAGGGGGTTTTGGCAGAACTATCTGCATACAGAACAGTTTCAGTGTTTTGAAAATTGGCCTAGACCTGATGAAAAGCAACCTAAAGCTATGCAGCAATAGGCATGCAGGGCTGAAATCCCTCTATCAGCACACACATTCATAACTTTTTGATGATACAGTCAGCATCTTCCAGCATTTGAAGTGAAGCTTGATCAAGTCTCCTCTTTGCCACAACTTGTCAACAACTAGTTTATTTCTTTACATTTGATGTTTATTTTGCAAATGTTATGGGTTTCCAAGACATCCAGCATCTTGCAACGTATCATTGCATTTTTCCATTAAGAATGCTGAAAAATAAAACTGCCAACTCAAATATGCTTTAGAGTCAAATTAACTGGTCACATCTCACTGATCAATGTCAAGGTCAATTAACTGTGTATTCATTAGATCCAAGGAACAAGTCCTGAAACCCAGAACATTCAGAATACACATGAACAGCAGATGGGGA
>VZTT01027326.1:3862-20294 GCA_013400855.1 Buphagus erythrorhynchus | reverse complement strand
CAAAAAAAAAAAAAAAAAAAGAAAGAATTACATGAATATCAGTTTCTCTGTGATTATAGTATGCTCAGAATTTACAAGGGGGAAACTGTTCCAAACACAAACAATATGAGAATGAACTTCAGAGTAGGGGAATAGGCAAAACACATAAAAATCTTCCCAAAAAGCTGATCTAAATCCAACTGACTTAGAATGATTCATTCTCTTCATTGAGCCCTTTTAGAAAAGTGAAATAGAAGACATGCAGGCTGCCAGACTGATCCTTACAAAAAGCTCACTAACAAAACATAACTCATTTTCTGGCTATCTCAATAGGACAACTGATAACAATTGAGTATAATTTATAATTTCTCTAAATTTTTAAGGAGAAGCCTGAGACAGACAAGTTGAAGGAGACAGGCAGCAGTATCTATTTCTCACCCTCTATTACCTCATTCAATGGCTTTTAGATGTGGGAGACCTTGAAATCTAGAGAGGGATTTATCTTATATGGACATCACTGATATCCATGCTTCTCTCTAGAAGTGTTTCTCGAGCTAGATACCTGAAGCTCTCTAGAGGAAAGAAATATGTATTTTTAGGCAGGATTCATCCAACCTACTTTGCACATCTGCTTTATAATACAATAAGACTTTGCTCAAGACAGTCCTGTTCCTTATTGTCTATAAAGGGAATCTCAATGATTCACTCAGAAGCTGAAGTTTACACTAGAGATCTCTAAGATTAGATATGCCAAGGCTTACCCCTAGGGTCTATAGAAAAGCATACAAACTTGTCTGGTATAGAGGAAAGTGAAATCTTTGCCAGGGGAGATGTCAGGAGTGTGTCAGAAAAAGAACTATGAAGTTTTCTGTTTGATGCCTGCAATCAAGGTGACATCTGGCTCACGTTGTGCAATTTGCCTGTTTGACCTGAAGAACACAGATGTACTTCTTGCAAAGCCCAGGTATTTGGCCTGTAAGGCATAAATCTGAAAAATAAATTTTTGGAAGGCTGAGAAGGGCAAATCTCACTTTCCAGACAAGTCACAACCTCTAAATAATCCCTTAAGGTGGTCATGACAGGGACAGCACTCTTCATCATGTAAATGGAAAGTGCCAAGATTTTTTGAAAAAAAAGCAATGTCCTGGCTCCTGAGTGTATGAAACATACTAGGATGGTGCCATCAGCACTGAAAGGATAGTTTTCAGAATGTCCCTGCACTTACTATGACTACTGGGAGCTCCTCTTTCTGTATTTTGTTCTGGACTGCCATGCCTCCCCAGGAAAGCCACTATGAATCCTTTTCTGCTAGCCATTCACTTCACCAGGTATGTTCTGTGAGATCTGAGACCTTTTGTGGATGTAGCCCAAACACCCATCTGTGGCTTGGCCCATCCCTCTACTGAGTTTTGGAAATAAGATGTCAATAGATTTTTCAGAATTGTGTCTTTATACACGTTATGAGGTTCAGAATTTCTATCAGTAGGTAAACAAAGAAATTATTACAATCACATTTTTATTCCCATGCTCTTTACTCCCACACAGTGTATTTAAATATTCCCTCAAGTACATTATCAAATACACAATAAAACCCTAGCCAATGATAATGATGAGTGATGAGAGAAAAGTGTCCTGGCAGGTGTCTAATAGAACATAGTCACTCAACAGGAAGTGTCTGGTACCATTTAGTATCAATATCTCTCAAGCTCATTAATTTTTTTCAGATTTCAATATCCAGAAGTCATCAATTCCATTTTTTTCCCAGTTAATAAAATTTTTCTTCCTATTGTCCACAATTATTGACAAGACTATTATCTAAATGAGTATTAGCTCTTTCTTAATTAGCAAGCAATTCAGCTGTGACTTGCACACAAAACCTTGTCTATTTTAATAAATGGTTACATTGCTTTACCAGTGCTGAGCAATTAATTAACTCAGAAACTGCATCTGGTTTTTTATGCATTTTCCTGGCATTTGTATCGTGTACTAACCCATGCCACTGTCACATTGACTAAGAGTTTTGTTCTCAATCTAGATTGCTCATGAAATATCAAAAAAAAAAAAAAAAGGAGTCACTTATTGGCTTGGAACAGAAATTATTCTCTGACACCTACCTATTTTTCCTGCTTGCCAAGAGTAGCCAGATGACATCTATCTGCCTAAGTGGAGTTCAGTTCCCTGCTCACATGTCTAGAAACCTGTACAACTCAAAATAATATTTTGCTTTCAAATAATTCTCTCCTGATTTCCTATGCTTATTTAATATGCATAAACAAGGCCTGGGACCTCAGACCTGATTCCTTACAGTCATTCACAGCAGTGAATACAATGCAGGTCTAAGCCTTCACAGAAGCTGCCCATGATATTTGTCAACTTCAACAGGGCTGTTCTAACTTACACCAGATTCAAACCTTGCTTGTGGTATTTTACATTCACTTTGCCATAGCACGCACGATTACACAAGCTGCAGGGCATAAAAGTGAATAATTCAGCCCTCTTTCCTCCTCCGCCCACATCTTTTATTTGTATGTAAAGCACCTACTCCATTCCCAGAGATATATAGCTAGGTAATATAAGCAAACTAATGAGGTATAGCCTTGGGGTGTGTCAGCTCTATGTGCCTTAAAAGTGCCTACCGTTCCAAACATAGAATTGCTATTCAAATATTGTTCCTGGTTTTGTTAACTAATAATAAAACCACATGAAAATATAGCACTGTGTCACCCACTGTTTATAAGCTCCATACAAGATGAATAGGCAGCTTGAACAGGAAGCCTGCACACTCTGTCCTACCTATTAAAGTTTTTAAGATCAGTTTTTTATCATGCAGCTCAGGAAATGTTTGTCTTATCAATGAGCACTGTGCATAGGCTGTCAGAGCATATTGCAGTCCCTTCTCATGTGGGGTTGTTTTGACTGATTAATTGAAGTAGAAGAATGCAAGTAATTTATATGAGCATTTTGCATTAGAGTATCGAATGCATTATGGTTTTAATTAGGAGGAACAAGAATTGGTTGCAACAAGATCTAAATGCCTGTTGCAGCTCAAAGGATATCAAAGGTTCTCATATTAAAAATGGCACATTGCAACTGATTCTGATTCATGGTTGTCCACTCTTCAGTGGACACTTCAGATATTTCATCTGTGAGCTTCTCTTTTATCACTGTGGCCCGTCTTTCTCCTCTCTACATCCATATACATTCTGTTGGCCTTGAAGCTTGTTCTGTATCATCCTGCTCTCTGATTCTAAGGAAATTCACACAGCTCTTTAAAAGATGCAAAATGCTTGCCTCTATTCCAAACTCTGAGCATCAAATAGTTTTGCCTAGGGTGAAAGATTTAACATGGGATGTACCCATGCCAGCATCGTCCCAGCAGTAAGGGCTGTCTGTCTTGTAGTGGCAACTGCTGTGTCTGTATCAATGTCACACAACAAATCAGTAATAAGTCTTCAAAGAGTGTCTTTCCACTAGGCATTTAAGGGGCATAAACCACAGCTTATACACAGATGCAAAGATATGCCTGTGATAGTTACCAATTTTCAGATAATTCTATGAGTTAAGAGGTTTAGTGAGATATTTAAAGTTACATAGCAAGAAAGCTGGAGATAGAGTGCATACGTTCAACTCCTAGCATGGTGTTTGCTACTTAACCATCTTGTCTTAAACACAGAACTGGACTGGAACAGCAGCAGGATGCAATTTCAGTGCATAGACCCAGTTTTGCTATATTCCATGTTCTCTTTTACTTATAAATAAACGGCTGAGAAATCTACCTAAAAAAAAAAAAAAAATAAAAAAANAAAATAAAAAAAAAATGAGGCTAGATTCTCAGCACGGACAAACCACCTGAGCTCCATTACAAACAGTAGCTAGCTTGGTCTTCATCAAAAGTAAAAGATTATTATTAAGTTTTTCTATCAAGTACATAAATATAATTTAGATCCTCTGTGGAATGCTCTCTTTTAGTAGGATGATAAGGGGTCTATGTAGATGAAGTCTCTCTAAACTCTCAGTTTATTAATTAACATGCATACTTATCTGACTGTTAAAAGGTTGATCAATTTTTTTTCACTTAGCCATGCAATTTTAATTCATATGTTAAATACTGTTTCAATGATCATTTATTTTCAGAATCACAGAATATTTGGATTTGGAAGGGACTCACATGGATCATCCAAGTCCAACTCCTGGTCCTGGTTCTATTTTACACACAGAGAAACCATTATTTAATGTCAGAACAAGCTTTTCTAGAAGACTGATCTACCATACTTCCTGAACTGGTAGGTTTATAAAGTGAATAACCTTAGAAATGTGATGGCATTCCCCACCAAGCCTCACTGAAGTTCTAGTATTGTCATCACATTATCAAGTGTACCTTAACCCCACAGCTGCCACTCAAAGGCAATCTTGCTGAAATAATGATTGCTGCAGAGTTTCATCAAAATGTAAATTCCACGGAAAAGGACTGCTGTGATAAATGACAGGAGCCAAAGAGGAAAAGTCTGCATGGGACCAGGCTAAGAAACTGTGACTCTTTGATTTGTAGCTGTTATCAGTGCCCAAGGAGCAGTGCAGGGGTGCCTTAGCCCTGATATTGGGACGGACTAACAGAGACCAAGGAGCAGTGCAGGTGTGCCCTACCCTGATGCTGGGATGGGTTAACAGAGACCAAGGAGCAGTGCAGGTGTGCCCTACCCTGATGCTGGGATGGGTTAACAGAGACCAAGGAGCAGTGCAGGTGTGCCCTACCCTGATGCTGGGATGGGTTAACAGAGACCAAGGAGCAGTGCAGGTGTGCCCTACCCTGATGCTGGGATGGGTTAACAGAGACCAAGGAGCAGTGCAGGTGTGCCCTACCCTGATGCTGGGATGGGTTAACAGAGACCAAGGAGCAGTGCAGGTGTGCCCTACCCTGATGCTGGGATGGGTTAACAGAGACCAAGGAGCAGTGCAGGTGTGCCCTACCCTGATGCTGGGATGGGTTAACAGAGACCAAGGAGCAGTGCAGGTGTGCCCTACCCTGATGCTGGGATGGGTTAACAGAGACCAAGGAGCAGTGCAGGGTGCCTTAGCCCTGATGTTGAGATGGACTAACAGAGACCAAGGAGTCCCTTGTCCCACCCTAAGCTGGAGAGGCACTGTGGGTTTAGACGAGCACCTTCACCTCCTGGGCCGCCATTGAAACAAACATTTCCCTTAATTCGCAGACACGACGTGAAGCCTGTCTCGGTTTCTGCAGCGGTCAGGTCGCTGCAGCGCCAGCCTTTCTCTTCAGCCGTGTTTCTGGCTGCTGTTGTGGAGGTGGCCAAGAGAGGGCACCCGGCCCTTGGCTACTCCGCTCCCCCCGCGGGCCCGGCCCAGAGCCGGGGTGCCCTGACCCGCCGGAATCCCCAAAGCTGCGGGAAAAGGGAATTTCTGGCCTGGCTGCACAGCTGTTCCTCATGAACTGGGTCCCATGCACGGATGAACGGGCACACTTTCTCCAGAAAGATCTGTTTTTATTTAAAAGCGAGATGTATCAGAAATAGCCAGTGGATTTCATGCCTCAGGTGCTCGGGGAAGCAAGCGTGCGTGCTGAGGCTGACAGGACAGGACAGGTTTATTTGCTTGCCCTTCTTGATATAGTAAGTGGCATTTGATAAATCGTTGTCAGACCACTGAAATCTAATAACATGGATCACTACAAGATGATTACAGCCCCTGAACATTACTGGTGCTATATGAGTGAATAATAACCTTGCCGGTTTTGACAAGGGGATACGCAATCCTCAGGGTATTCAGGGACAAGGTGTGATCTCCAAAACTTGGTCAGGAAAGGCATTAAAATTATAGCGTCATTGGCTGAGAAGCCTTCCCTATGGATTTTAAAGGTTTATGACTATGATAAATAAAATCACTCTTTTAATCAACCCTTTTCAATGTAATTTATGAATGCTCTGTTCAAAATAGCGTATCATAACAATATGGAAGAAGGTTGGTGTAGAGACACATTAATGCATACATATATACTAAAATACAGATATTGCCAGTACAAGGATAAGATAAAAGCAAACTGACATAAATTAAATCCTCTTAAGGACATTTTTAAAATACAGTTTCTTAACACAATGTACATGCCAAAGTATTCAACTGATTTTACATCATGTCAGGTAATAGCTAGCAATGCTTTCAGTTGCCCAGGAAAGCTAGTAATCAATGAGTAGGAACACAATTCACCATGCTTGATAGGTGAGCTAGCAAGGCAGCAATACCTCTGAGAAAATGTCAGGAGTGATATGTGCTCAGTCTTTCTGTCTTGAGTGCTGAAGCCAGACCTGCTTTCAAAGGCAAACTGACACTATAATTACAAGCTTTTTCTATTGACATCAGCCAGAAATTGTCAAGCACAGTCCAGCAGAAGGCAGGCAAGATTGACCAATAGATATATATTCCCTCATATTTTACACTGCAAAAAAAAAAAAGGATCTTAGACTGGTTTTCACACCTCAAAAACCTTTTCATCAATTGCAAAGAAGAGAAGACATACACAGATATTTCCTTCAAAAGAAGCATACTGAAAGTAGCTATGAGATCCAATTTAAAATCCTGTTATTTTTAAATAATCTTCATAGCAGAAGTAATGTAACCACAACACATTTAAGACCTGGAATAACCACTAATCTGTACAAGTTCAAGTGCAGAAATTCATGATGCAAAAACTCAACTGTGAGGTTAGGTTTTGCCTGAAGCAATACCTGCCAGTAGTCCCAGTGAAAACAGAGCATACTCAGTGAAATGTTATTAGGGGGAATGACAGGGGGAAAAGAAAAGCTTGAACTTTAAAGCACCCAGTTTAAAATTCTCATCATACCTTTCACAGATAGCCCGACTGCTGCCCCAATTTCCCACCACATGTGCCAGCACCTTATGCCCTTGTTAGCAATGCCACTTCTCTTCCCCAGGATCGAAGACCCAAGTTTTTGCTCCTATCCAATATCAGTACCCACCCAGAATCCTCACATCACTCCCCCTGGACCAGCCTCAGCACCAGCTGCACGAGCTGAGCTCAAATTGGGCTTGGCAGAACACAGCACCAGGTCCCAGTCAGTGCTCTGCCTAGGACACTGCTTGGCTCTCCTCTCATGCCCACGCAGGCTGTCCAAATTAGGAGCTCTGCTTTTGTTCCAATTGCACTGTTTACACAAAAAAGCCCATGACTGCAATAAGGGAAACATCATTTTGACCCATTCTTGTGTCTCAGTACCACAGCAGAGCAGCTCAGTGTGACTCTAGGGAGAGGACTCACCATAATGCAAAACCCTCGGCCTGCTGACATGAGAAACTCCTCAAGACACAAAGTCCTCCACAATGCCTGAGAAAGAAGAGCTAAAAATGCATTTGTCAGCAGTGAGCTGTGAGGACTCAACTGTACTGTCCTCTAGGTCTGTCCTTATCCAAACCTTATCCCCTCCATGTAGAGACCTACCAAGACAGATGTCCCTGTAGCAAAGTTTGGCCACCAGACCAGGTGGCCAGTACACCACTGCAGGTGGCCAGTACAATATGGTGGCCATTCACACAGAGGAAGGAGGGAGGCAGGTGCAGGGGGAAGCAGAGGGAGGGCAGAGGGAGGGAGGCCTGGCAGGACAGACAGTGAGGGGACAGGGACCAGGCAGTGGCCTCCCCCACAGGTATGGTCCCAGCACCTCTCCTGAGGAGAAAGAGCCAGGGTGAAAGCATTCATGAGGTTCCTGTCCAGATTCAAACTGGACCTGAGGAGAAAGGCTGTGGAGACTGCTGGAGAGGCAGCAGACCCTTCCTGGCAGTGTTTCCAGGCACTGGGAGGAGGCAGGTGCAACCCTGGGCAGCCTCTGAAGCTCCAGTTGTGCTTCCTGTCAGGGAGGATGCCCTGATGGCTTGTTGGGCACCGGCCCACTCGCTGAGGCAGAAAAAAGGTTCTGTTCAAATCAGGTGCCTTCATACTTCTGGCACTCTACTGTGGGTATATCTGAACCCATTCATATAAAAATACCTTGTTGCTGAAAAAAACCTCACCTCAGAACACCTCTGTATTCAGACAGGAGAATAAATAGAGTGGCAGTCAGCTGCTCAGAGTCAGACCTTTGTGGCAGGAGGGCAGAAAGACGCTATTCTCATAACCAAGTTATGAGAATAAAAATAAAATGACAGCCACATTCTGCACACTTCTGCACACACTTCTGCAAAGTGATATCCGAAATGCACCCAATTTCTCTGTAACTATTAACATGGGGAAATTATTACAAAGGAGTTTATCCAGAGCTGCCAAGACTGTATTAAAATCAGTAATGAAGACTATACAAGCAAGTAAACGGTGAGATCCCCAAGGACAGGAGTAGAGGTGCTTAGGAATGTCACAGACAAAGGTCAGAAGCTACAGCTGCAAGAGCAGGATAAACATAGCTATCTACACTTTGCTTTATGTTTTCCTAGATAAATATATCTGTAGGTATGTGTCAAAAATCATCTGCAAGCTCATGGCAGGTACATCCTTGTCCTACCCACCTGACTCAAACAGGTTTGTAAGATTTGCCTTTCATTTTCACTGAGGTTGAGACAAGAGCTGCAACCTGCTTTATTGTGGAGTTAATCATACCCAGGCCTAAAGAGACAGCTTCTGCATTGCCAGTGACTGACATCAGAAGAGAGAAGGAATGCTGGCTCAAAAGCTCAATGTGACCCAACAACCTTCCCCTTCACCCCAGAAAAATCAAATATATCCTGGGCTGCATCAAAAGATGAGAGACCAGCAGGTGGAGGGAGGTGATTCTGCCCCTCTACTCTTGTTTTTGCTAGACCCCACCTGGAGTGCTGCATCCAGGTCTGGGAGCCTGATAGAGACATGGACCTGTTAGAGCAAGTCTAATGGCTTCACCCTGAAAAGGAGCAGGTTTAGATCAGACAGGAGGAAACTCATTACTGTGAGGGTGGTGAGACACTGGCACAGGCTGACCAGAGAAGCTGGGGCTACCCCATTCCTGAAAGTGTTCAAGGCCAGGATGGGTGGGGCTTGGAGCAACCTGGTCTCGTGGAAGGTGTCCATGTCCATGGCAGGGGGGTGGAACTAGATGATCTCAAGGCTAAGATTAGCTTTGGTGTAGCCAGGGGCTTTAAATTGCATGAGCGAAGACTGTTTTTATATTGGCTGCATCCAGCAAGTAATTTACAATGGTAATTCTGAGTACTTTAAAGGAGAAAGAAGATGAGAAAAAAGGAAAAATAAATATTCCTACAGAAATTTTGGTTGTCTGCAGACCAGAACAAGATATTTGAGTAGAAGCAATAAAAGAACAAAGTCATTAATGGGAAAGAGGCAACATGCATAACCATCTCAGAACTTTGTCTCTGGCCTTAAAAACTGCTTCCCCCACATGCAGCTGCTTCCCTTCAGCACCTCTATGGAAAACATGATGTGGCTAACTCTGCTGTTCAAAACTGCACTGCAGTTTAATGCCTAATAAAAGCAGTTTAATATTTCCATACAGAGCTGAACAGATTCTTGCAGATCGCAGAGGATGGGCATCAATCCACTGGGGCCACTCTAGCTGAGTTACTAATGAACTTTTAGATTTGTTGCAACTGCTGCTCATTCTAGAGACAGCAATAGCATCCTCAAGAGAAAATTATTCCATTTTTCTTTCAGAGGATTTTACCTTAAAGATTTGCTGCTTTAAATTCTAGGTGTAACATGAGAAAACCCACAGTGTTCTCTGAAGTTTAATTTGGAGAGTATAAGGGGAAAGGAGAACAGCTTTATGTCTGACTTGAAAAACATTCCCCCACAATGTAGCCCAGTTCAGCACAGCACTGGAACATTTTATTCAGGGACTAAACTTAAGAAGCTGATTTCTTGCCCAGGGGAAAAAAAAACCTGAAGAGTTTCTGGAGATAAACAAGGAACAACAACAACAACGACAATAAAAATTTTGAAGTCCTTTTGGTTTGAGTCATAGATGAAATACTTTTGATAACAAAGACAGATGTGTGGGTTGTGTGTCCTGATCCCTTATCACACCCAGTCTTGGCTGGTAGCTGATGGGAGCCCTACTCCTACAGCTGGTTTGTGACAGCCTGAGGCTGTCCCAGGGTCACCCAAGTACAGATAGCTGTGCCACAGCAAGTCAGAGGCTGTATGGATCAGAGCAAGATAAAAGCCTTCAACAATGCTCTGAATCTCAAAGAAAAATCTCTCTTCCATTCAGCAGACACTGGGAAACAACAGGAGAAGTGTGAGTGAGTTTCATGTTTTTAGTCTAGCTACATCCACTTTGAAGGCTCTGAAAAAAAAGGCAAGAACCTGATTTGTGAACAGACTACCTAATTTCACTTGTATAACAATATAATAATTCTCCATTTTTGTTTGACCCAGGCAGTTACTTCAGCTTAAAAAAGAGACAGAGAGACTTCTCAGGGTTGTTAAATTTTATATCCATGTCAAGCAAGCTGTAGTTTCTGGTTTTCCTTATATCTTTTACTACTTCTTGAAAGCACTTTAAAAAAATAAGGTCATATATGTGGAAGGAGGCAATATGCCATGAACAGGATGGAGTAGTTCTTATGCACAGTAGTGCTGCTTATGCTGTTTTTTATTTTCATTGAACAATGCACAAGGACCTCTTATATCTCAGTGAGTCAAAGCACACAAATGTTGCCTGCCTGTTCTATCACTTCATTTTTCCTTTGTTTCCCATCAAGTCTCATGCTTCTGGAGGTAAAGCCATGGTACAGAAATCCAAACAAGGTTCAGCCCACACCAGCAATACCTCTGGGTTTGCACATGACCTCAGCTGCAGTCTCTGGGTCCACATTCTTCACATTTGACCAGAAAAAAGTAGTTTTCCCTTAAGGTATATTAACCATACAGGACCAGTTATTATTTCTCTAAGCTTGCCTGTAGTTTAAGCATCAGCATCTAGGCCGTGTGAAGTATGACATTTGTTTCCTCAGAGAATAGGGGTCCATATATTGCACTGATCTCAACTCCACTTTTAAGATCTCTGTAACCAGCTTTTTGTGTCCTTTTGCACAGTTGCATAAGCAGGTCTGAGACATGCCATACAAGCTAAATGAGGAGGTTTCCATTCACAAATCTGACTTTGGCACAGAAATTATGTGTTCAGGCAGGCTGTTCCATTTGTCCACAGCTTTTTTCAGAAGCTTTTGCATCTGTTTTGCAGAATAATTCATTAAATGTGATGCTAAGAAACAAACAGAAAAAAAAACACAAACTAAAAAATTTAAAACATGATGGACGTATTAGTTCTCAACACAATGCTTTAGCTTGTGCTATGAAATCTAAATTCTACCATGGAGATGAGTTGGTAGCAGCCACAGACATAGCAAGCATGTTCTCTAAGTCTATTAAAATGTTATGAAAGCCAGACATATTTAAAGAAGCTTTTAACACACTAGCTGCTATACATTGCAGACAACATTTGAAAATATTAACTGCTTTATTGCTAATTTTGTTTTGAGTCATATATTGTTTAATTAGGATTTTACTCAGGAGCAGATGGTTGTCTTCATTAAATCATAACATATTCTACCCAAATGGAAGCAGCTGGTTTTTTGAATACAGTATAATTTATTTCCTACATGCCAGAATCCACTCTGAAGGGAATCCAGACTGTAATCATTCAGTTTGTTTTCATTGGGGCTTATTTACAATAAACTTCGAAAGTGTTTAGAAAACAGAAGTCAAGTGTAGGTGACATTTGTTAGCAATAGCAATTTTCTATTATTGAACTTGGTACTAAATCTATATTCACAGAAGTACTTCCAGATGTACATAAATGATAGTCATAGCATGCAATGTATTGTATACAGACATTGGTACAAGAAAACAGCAGGAAAAGAGTTTTCAAAATATATTAAAAAACAGGCAAAGGACAAGAAAAAAAGTTGAGTTTTGTTTTCCTATTTGATGACACAAAACAGAAAAAGAAACTTGGATGATAAGAAACATCATCAGAGTCCCAAAGACTCTCTCTGGCAGCCAGAATTAATCTCTTACCATTTCACTGAACTGAGCTGCAAATGCCACATGCACTGAAATGCTTTGTAATTCTTTTCAGTGGGTTTAACAAAAAATTTTTCTTAGGAAGGCTTTTTCTTAAATTACTGGATTCCAGTCTTCTCTTTACAAAGCAGAGTAGAGTTAAGTTCCCAGATTACATTCTTATTGCTTCACTTACCATGCACTGATAAGCAGAATCATCAGAGAGCTTGATTGTACAGGTAAGGATCAAAAGCTCCTGCCCTCCTATGCAGACAGATTTCTGATAGGCTCAGTCATAGAACTTATGATCTCTCTCTACATCTAAGATTTTAGATGTTCCTCATTGCCTCTGGAGTTACTGAGGGAGAGCAGGATTCTAGATGATAAGTTCCAAAAATACGTTGTTTAAGTGTGGGTTGACAATTAGGCAGTTATCTTACATTCTTTATGAAGTATTACTCCTTTTGGATCCTTGTTCATCCTTCTCTCTTTCCCCTACCTGTACTGCTCAGCTTTTCTGCACCCTATTTCATGTCTTATGATTCCTCCCTGCTTCTTTTTTAACTGAGATTTCTTTGACCTTTTTGTCTGAGTTCAAACAAATTCTTCTACATGCCATTTAATATTAAGTTATATATTACAAAGACAGAAACTACTCACTAAACATCTAAGCAGGCATTGTACATGTATATATGCGTGCATTAAATTTAAAAATCAGAAGGTTACAGCATTTGTAAATATCCTATACAACTCTTGTTAGAGAGTGATAGAAGTCTGATTTTACTAATGACAAATTCCATTTAGATTCCACATTCCTTCTTTAGATCTGAAAAGAAAGTAACGGTAGATAAGCCCTATCATAATTTGTCTAATTTCCCAGAAATGTAACTACCTCAGTATGAAAGCCCATTTTTATGTAGATGAAGCCAGGGCATCTATACAAAAGACAATGTCAGAAAAATCTATTACTGTGATTCGATGCAGAGACGACCTCTGAAACTAGAGGAGGCATATCAGGATATATTTATCCATCAAAAGTTTTCCCCATAGAACCCACTGCTGAGTTGCCTTAGTGTGCTAGTATTTTCTATTTTCGACTCAAATCAAGTTTAGACAGAAAATATTGTTTCAGCTCATGTTTTTGTTTGCAAATTGCCTATTCCAAAAAGCTAGAAATTCAGTGACTGACTTCTAAGTCAACATTCAGAGAACGGCTTTCAAAAGAATTAGATTTTCTTTTGGAAACAAATTTGATTTAGAAAAAGTTATAGGACAGGAAAGCCTATTAATCTAAATTAAAGGACACTAATTATTTTGAGGAAAAAAAAGAGTGTAGTTCTCAGAACATTGTATAGCCATGCTACAAGTTCACTGAGCCTTTCATCACTTTGTCGCTGATTTGATTAATATGTATGTTTCACCATTCCTTTTCTACCAATATCTGAGAACAACATTTTTCAGACTTGTGAACAAAGCAGGTTTCTATACCATCCCTTGGATGGAAGGGAACAACACAGATAGGCCATGGCACCTCATTTTGGTATGGAAGGGAATAGCAGCAAGCAAGAGTGAGGCCAGAGGATTGTGACTGAGAAATACTTCTGGGGAAGGGAGGCATACTGAGTATTCAGCAAATGAGCAAGCATCCTATTACACCCTCCTGGCTGTCTGCACCAGGTCTCTGCATGAGCCTTCTCATCTAGTAAGAAAATTATACTTTCCTCCATTCCTGTCTAAACAGCAGAATTGTCTTTCTCTACCTTGCTTTTAAAACAGTTTCTAAAGGAAAGTATTACCTCAGGGAAGGTACCAAGCTCAGGAAATTTCTGTTCCCAAGATGACAGTTTTATATATTTACAAACAACTTAAAAGCAGAGGGCTGTTCTTTGCAACTGTAACCATAGGAACAGAGACCAGCACCTGCATTAATAGAGGACTGGGATCCCACTCTGCATAAATTACCTCAGCCAAAAAATGCTTACCTACTGAGGCTGTGCAATTAAATAAACATTATTCCAGTATCTCTTTACATCAGTGATGTGGAGCAATCTCTTGCTGTAAGGGACAGAAGTATAGCCTCACAAAATTGTGGCTGTCAAAGCCCCCAGATTTGTTTAGCTTAACAGAGAAGCCATCTCCCAGCTGTTCTTCCCATTTTGTTTTCCCTTGTCTTTCTCTTTTTGATGCTCTTCATCTTTTGCAGCCATATTCTTCACAATCCCCTTTCCTGCACTTCTCCTGCTTCTCTGTAAATAATGCTGAGGAGAAACCAACCTTAAGGTCACTGATTGTGGAGAGGGGTCTTTTAAGGTGACTTCCCTACTCAGAATTGCTGCTGTTCATGTGCAATATCCTCTGTTAGAAAACAAAGGATGATGCAGTGTGCTATGTCCTGATATGTATTCCCCATACTTTAGGGTTTTCCATCTCCACTACTGGCTGAGGCACCAGACTGCCAGTTTTCATGCCTAACAGTGAAATGGCACCACATGCCCTAAAGCTAAGGGCTCTTTTAATGAAAAATATGCACTATGTGGTACCTGCAGCACACAGAAGAACATTTTGCTCACTAGAAAAAGTGGTTATTTTTGATTACTTTTTTTAATGGAGGATGGATATGAAAATAAATAAGCCCCACTGAATTCCTTCAGAGATAAATTTTCTTGTACTTAATAGTAATATAGATGTAACTGCATTTTTGAATGCATCTGGCAAACACAGGTAGAGTGATAGTAAAACTGACATGCTGAAGTAGCAGTGATATGCTAAATTTGACATCTTACTCTTGCTAATGCATCAGGACATCAGAACCAATCATTCATAAAGTCTCCTTTGAGATTTGTGGAGATCAAGTTGAAGAAGAGTCAATGGTTTTTGTTTTATATCTGTTGGAATGTAAAGCTAAAAAAAATCTAAGCATGCAAATACAAAGAATCTATTAAGCAAATTGTGTTGTAATGTTAGGCCAAAAAAAGCAAAAACAATTTAAAATATCATTCATAGAATCCTATTCCAAACAATCAGAACATTCACAAAACATTCATCTTTTGAGCTATTTTTCATATAGCCTAATATAATTTCCAGTTATTGGTCAAGAAATTATTGGCTGATATAACTCCTTGTATTTTACATTTCATCTTAGTTCCTACTGCTGGAAAGTTAGAGAGGGGTAGAGAGAAATGCTGCTAAACAGCATCTACTTTCTCAAATAAAAAACATTCAGTCTTGAGGCCCAAGTCTCTGCCTGATCACCTTGCTGCAATTATATTAATTTACTCCAGCACTTTCTTTTGAAGTGAACCAACTAATTCCATCCAAGACAAAACTGGAGCATAATTTGGAGACTATTTTACTTCAGGGACTGGTTGCTTCAGGCAGCAGGAGCAGGACTGTACCCAGCTGAGGTCCCTCCATCCTGAAGAGTCATTCAGTCATTTCCCACCAGGCTTTGAATCCTCTGTACTTTCCTGCCACCTCCAAGGGCAGGCAACATACACTTTGGTCTTAAAACTACAGGAACATGCCTCTGGCACACTGTGACACTTCTTGGAGTATGTGAGGAGCTGCGGAAAAATCACCTCCAACATCCTTCTTTCCGTCTTCCCTCAAAAAAAAAAAAAAACAAAAAGAAAGACATTTGGGAACAACAAGGAACATAAAGAAAACTGCTCTGGAAGGAACTGCTGCTATTCATAGTGAACATACAGCGTCAGGTGCCATTCACCCCCAACACCTCCTCTCTAGTTGCCAAATACGCATGTGAAAAGATATTTTTAAGCGTGTGTGTGTATTACTGGGAACAGCAGGGGGATGCAGACTGTGTGCATTATTCTTGCACAGTGCTCAGCACAACAGAGGCTCAGCTCTCCCATGATTTCTGAAAGATGTCTTCATTAACCTGTTCTTCAAGTCTCACAAAAGCAACAACAGACCCACTGCACAGCAGATGCCCATTACTCTCTGCATCACAGGCAAATTCTTCTCCCCACATTGAACAAATAGCACACTTATAAAAGCTGTTCTTCAACACTGAAGCTTCAGACCTTTTGCTTTTGTAGAAGCTCCTAATAGGTCTTTATGAGAAGGTGTTTTTTAGGACTTTTTTTTTTTCTGAGAAATGGTAATTTTCTAGTTACCATTGGTTACCTTATATTCTTGTGGTATAACAATTCTTGGAAAGGGATGGTTATGATTACGCCCTAGTGTCTCCCACAAGCTCTTGATCCAGATTTCATAAAGATTCATAGAATGTTATGGGTTGGAAGGGACCTTAAATATCATTCAACATCCCCTGCCATGGGCAGGCAGACCTTCCATTAGTCCAGGTTTTTCAAGGACTTATCCAACCTGGCCTTGAGTACTGCCAGGATCAGGGCATCCAAAACCTCCTTGTGCAAGCTGTCCCAGTGTCTCACCACCCTTTTGGTAAAGAAT